>VWPV01027080.1:2333-30502 GCA_013389885.1 Geococcyx californianus
AATTTTTTTTCATATTTTTTTTACATATATTTTACATATTTTTTTTTACATATATTCTTAGAAGTTTATAGTAATAGATCAGCATTTCTAAAAATCATATCACCCTGATAATGAAAATGTTAATGAAAATGTTGGGTTTTTTCAAATTAGTGTATTTATCCGAACATTTCAATTCAGCAAAACACCCTTCATAGGGGAAAACATGTTGCAGGAAAGAAGAAAAAAAAAAAAAAAAAGAAAGTGAAAGCTGAAAGGACTGAAAATAAATTTGGACTGGGTTTTTATGTGGAATATGAGTCAGCCTGAAAAAAACCCAGATGTAGCAGCCTGCTGAGCACTGTAAGGCAGAAAGAGAATTATTCAAGAAATGATTTCTGAGTTTTATATGTTCCCAGTAGTGATCTTTACCATAAATCACATTAGAGTATTTATTTTTTACACAATGTAGGAACAGGTTTTTATTTGTTTGTTTGTTAATTTATTTAGTTATTTCATTCTCAACAATACACTTTGAAGAACTGCAGCAAATGTCATCCAGACCAATGGTCCAATGTCTAGATTTAAGTTTGCACTGTCCATTGTAGCAGCATTATATGCACTTGTGCTCCTTTCCCAGCCCCTGTGTCTGTTACCACAATGGGGAAACTCAAGAGATTAGGACTTGCCTACATTGTGAAACACTAACATAACAATAACAGAACTCTTACTGATTTTAATGTATTTACAAATCTCACTTGCAGGACCTTTCCTCTTGCCTGCATCTTTTAACTCCACCCTCTTTTGAATTTATTACTGATGACTGAATTATTCAATTCTCTAAATTTGAGAATAATTTAATGAAGAAGGCATAAAAGCAGTGATTTCCTTTGTAATTAATAATATTTTCTGATTCCTTAAAAATATATCTGATCTTCATTTCACAGCACAATGGAGATCTATAGAAAGGGCTTGACTATCTGAGTCATCTTTTTTGGTATGTAATGCAGAGATCTGTAACACAAACACTAAAATAGGTATGAGTGGGACTATTCAAATCACTGTGGAAGCACCAAGAAGAAATACCAGAAGGAGGTAGGAATTCCACAACTGGAAAACATCTACATTAGCAGCTTATAGAGATCTGGGGACTTTTATTTGCAGTGTCTAAGCACCTCTGGGATTATGAAGAGGACAGTTTGATCAAAAAAACTCAAAGCCATCTTGAAGCAGTGTTAAGACAATGAGACATGATTGAAGCCTTAAGACACTCAGATAAGAGATGAAACAGTAAGCAGATTCTAGTGACTCGTAGAGGTGAGGTATGTCAAAGGCAAAACTTCCTAATCATAATCAGTTCCGAAAGAGTGGAAAAAAGCACATGCAAAACCAGAACATGATCACTAACCACAAAACAGTCCAGAAGATGTAATAAAAACTTCACAGCCACCATCCCTCTTCTTCTGCATCATCTCAAGGAAGTCTAGCTGTCAGAACCACTTGGACATATGCTTATTGGTATGGAAGACAGGGAGTGAAAACAGTTTTCTTTCAAAATAAAATCACCTGTGTTACTAGATAGATGTATATGGAACTTTGCTATTCTGTTGCTACAAGACCATAATTTTGCTCACTTTCAAAACCTGTAAAGCCAAAGGTGGGGTCCTCAGCAACCCCCTCCTTCTGATGCCGGGCCTTGAAAAATGCCAAGATGCCTCTATAAGGTGTTGTTGTGCTTAGCACAGAGGTCTGAATCCACTCAAGGCTGAGTATCCTCATGCTGAGCTACTAATGCTTAAATCCTATGAGAACGGGCATTTATAGGCATCCTTCTGATCATGCAGTAGAACTGCAAAAAACTATTCAGAGCTGAAAAAAGAGACAGTGGTTGCATTTCCTTTACCTTTGTAATAAAATAATTGAGCTTTTAGAGCTTTAATGTTAAGGGAATGAAGTTCAATTTCCTGCTGTTCAGTAGCCTGCCTTATCAACCATGTAGTAAGTTTAATTTTTTGTTGTTATTGACCAAATTAGCACACTAACACAAAGAAGAAAAAAGCAAATATGCATGAAATGAACTGGTATGATGAAGCTCTCTAGTTCCCATGGGATCTTGCAACAGTGTGTTTATTTTATTCATAAGTTATTTAGTATAAAATCTTCAAAAGTCACTAGAGCAGAGAATGTGAACCAAGTACCTTCAATATCCTGGTGAATTCCTTGATATCTTTACATACAGCTTTTCAACCCCAAAGATACTATCTGTCTGTTCTGCAAATACATCAGCAAAAGAATGTGGGTCATTTCTATTAAGTCCAGAAATTCTGCCATTCACACTCAGGTTGGAAATGGGGGTTTGAGACTGCTCAGTCTTGGCAGAATAATGAAAGTACACCTCCTTTAGAAAGGCTAAGTGTTGTGAAAGGTGTGAATTAAGAAGGACATCACAAAAAATATTATTTCTTTAGATAGAATTTGACTGACAAGACAATCCATTGCTGGTTTATGGAAGAAAGACATGGCTGCCTTTCTTTGAGCAACAGGTTTAGTACGACGAAATCTTAATGGCAGAGAGAAACACTCAACCCATTTAACCTTTCACAGTTAACTATGACTTAAAACGCCAGCCCAGAGTGCTGGCAATGTTAGCTGTCTGGGTTGGAACCTTCAAATCCGTATTTGGAGTACAATTCAGTATGTGAATACGTGTGAAAAATAGGAACTCATTATTCAACAAATCTTCTTTCTGCATGCAATCAGTTGCAGCTGCTTATTCTTGAGAAAAAAGAGTTGAGAAAGTTTTTAGTGTTTATTTGCTAGGATCTTCCCCTGCCCGATTCTTTGCTGCTCCTTTCTCCAACGATAATGCCGAAGCTGAATTCTACCTGACCTTATGTATCGTGCAGAGCTGCTGGACTTGTTCAAATGAACCTAATGGGAACTGAAGGGGAGCTGATACTGTTCGATAGGGTCCTTAATACATGCAAAGCCTAAATGTATTCTGGTTTCAGATTCCAGTTAGAGGAGTTTGGGTGATTTCATTAACAGGTAGCTTTAGCTTTATTAATGGTATTTCTAAACAGTACTCATTTATCTCCCAGTGCTCTTTGCACTGAATGCTGAAAAACACAATGATTTTTTTAAGAACCAAAGTTTCAATGTAAAGATTTACTTGAAAGACACTTTTAAACCAGCTGAAAAAAAGCCCTCTAAAGAAGCTGAATCTCTACCTTTTCTTCACTTCGGCAAACAAGACCTTGATTTAGGGCCTCAGCTCGTTCCTTTCCTGGGGTTCAGATGAATTTGAAATGTAGCAATAAATAATCTGATTTACACCTCAGCTAATATCTTTGGAGTCTACAGCTTCCCATTAGGATCTTTTTTTCCCTGATGAGAGCTGCACCCACCACTACTTTGTTAGCCTAGGAGGGCTGCCACAAGGCAGTGGGATCCCTGGTGCTCAACACGGTGTGGTCTCTGGCAGTTAGGGTGGGTTAACAGAGAACCCCTACCACCTGGTGCCAGTTCTGCTCAGCAGATTTTGTATCTCTGTTTACACTCTGCTCAGCTGTAATTGACAGTTCTGTCATCATTTTTTCACGATCTTTGGGTGTATTGTTATAGCTGAACACATACTATATATTGGGAAGAATCCTTGCTCATCACAGCTGTCATTTTCCTCTTTGGTTCTTCTTGTTCCTTTTTCCTACGCTTTTAGCAGTGTAAGTCATGCTGCTTATATTGCATATGCATTGACAGATTTTTTGACTGACATGAAAATTAATTCAGGGGAAGAGAAAAAGAACATTTTTGTTCCTGACACTTCTTTATTTTTATCTTTGCATGCCATCTTTGACAGACTTTAAAATCTTATTCGGTTTTAAAAAGTAACTTTAAATAAAGAGCAATTTGTTATATCAGAAGTGTGTTACTACTGCATCTTGCTTTCCAATTTGTTCAAGTCTACACTAAGAGAAACTTCTCAGTGATATGATTCTGACACTAAACAGGATCTCTGGAGTTCTAGTAAATATATACTCTTGAGGGAGACTTTTAATAATACTGAGCAAGGAATTTTCCTCTGCTGCACTTTACCATTCTCCTTCTGGATTGCTCAGGGAGAGCCCTGAGAAATATTGACAATTGATAAAATTAAAGAGGATAGCCCCAGAAATGTGCATAACTAAAACCAGAGAATTCACTCTCTTTAATCAAAAATAACAACAAGCAGATCTATTGTCTCAGTATCAATAATGGATCAGCTACTAGAATATGACTCTTGTATTTTAAACCTTAGTCATTTTCTCTCAAATGACTGTTTCTGGTTTTCATTTTTCCAGTCCAACGTGCGTCCTTGTAATTTTACTTTCTTTGATAAAACAAAGGGGTTGTTTGTTTTCTCTTTTTATATTTACTTACATTGGGATTAAAATTACCTGTGACCTGCCACCTCCCCAGAACGTCAGCCCTGGAATAATTTTGTGAATGCTGAGGAAACAGAAAAGCAATTTTATACAGAGGAAATTGGCTTCATGTTTATACTAGATGAATTATAATCTTATGGGGATTTTTTTTTTTTCCAAAAGATTGCAATTCTGAAGTACAGTTGTGACCTCAATTTTTCCTCTTGTGGTAGAAAAGTGTTAGATGGCCTTTTCTCATTTCCTGTTGAGGCATGGTCACCTCTGAGACCAGTGCTGCCCACTTGACTACCCAATGGTATTCACTCCAAGGTTTCAAAGGCATTGCAGGAATTTTTGTGGTATGCGTAAGCAGTTTTCAGGGAGCAAAACAGTGTCTTAAATGAAAAGCAAGATATGTCAGAGAAAAAAGGAACAGTAGTAGTAAAAGAAAACAGAAGAGTGGGAACATGAGTACTGAAGATACGGAAATGTCATTCAGAGAGGAGCTATGGGAAAGAAAAAAACACCTGGAAAATTAATTCTAGTTATACATTGTTATTTCTTTTGCTTTTTTTATCCATTTTTCCCTGAAAACGTTTTCTTCCAAGAAATAATACTATCTAATACAAGAATATGTCACAGATATTTTGGCAGGCAGCTTTGTTTTTGCAGTAAATTTTTTAGAATAACACACGATTTAATGTAAAATACTATTAACTGGTTTGTTGTTGTTCTCCTTCTTGTATAGGTTATTTAGTCCTTGGTGTTTTCTTGGCTAGTGTATGTCATGCACTTTGCTAGAGAGGAAAACTCATAAAAACAACATGAAGAGCAAATTTTCATTACAATTTGTGTACTTTAAAATTCTTTGCGCTTCACAGGCTTAGTTGTGCTTTATTTGTGTTCCTGAAAAAGGAAGAGGAAAAGCTTTGGAAAATTCAGTCCTTCTGGAGCCAATGAAAAACTTTCGTTTTTTTTTTTTTTAAAAAATATGTTTTTCATCTTGAGCTTGTGGAGCTCAAGGAGAATTTCAAGTGTCCATGTGTCACAAGATGTAACACATAACTGGGCAGAATAACAATTATGGGTGGCAATTAGTCACTGTTCAACGACCTTCTTAGTGGCTTGTGTAGAATGATGCTTTCTTGCTACATACGAGCTAGGAGTGTGAATTCAAACTCACTGTCTTGCCTATGGATAACAGATGCCTTAGAATAATATTTCAATGACAGTTTCTTGTATTAATAATAAATGTGAGTAATGAAAAAACAGTGAACTTTATTACCTATAGATTTCTACATTTGCTTTCTACCACTTACCTTCTTTGCGTTTCAGAGAAGCTAGAAACTTTTTCCCACTCTCTGATGCTGGCATTATAATTTTAAGTAAAGCTTCAGGTTTTGCAGTTATGCAAAACAGGTATTGAATTGCTAGGATTAAAGCTAAGTGTGTGGCAATTTTGTTAAGAAAAGGCTGAAACAAAGCTTTTGTTTTAAAAGCAGAAAGCCCAAGTCCAAACATTCACCTCCTGAAATTGAATCTGTGAATCACACGGGGATTTGTTAACCTGCTTGACAGTACTTTCATTTACTTAAGAGTTAAGTTTATTTTTCAGTAAACTTATAAAAATGAAGTCTTTTTACTAACCTTACTCCATCTCAGAATGCTTATTTCTGAATTATTCATTTCAAAGCTACTTGCTATGGACAGATTACAATTCTTGCCATGTTCATTTGTCTGACTGCTTTCCTCCCCTCCCTGAATGTGCCTATAATTCATCATTGCTTTCCCTATTTCTGAAGTCCAAAGGAATTAATAACTTTTAAACACTTAAATAAATAGTTGTGCCTTTCAGTTTCTTGCCACCTGCTCAGTAATTTCTGTTGAGATTGACTCCCTTACCTCCAGGGTATTTTGGAAAGCCTGGAGAAGAAGGAGGTGGCTGTTCTTAGGTGCTCATGTTTTTTCTGAGGGAGGCCTGTTTAGCAGGGTATCTGACAATCTCCTTTCCTTCACACCAACTCATCTCCTGCCCCAGACTTGGAGAAGATTTGAAAAATAAGAATATTTTACTTGAAGCAGGGGCAACAATTTAAGCTATGTGCTCTTATGAATGTGTATCTTCTTTCCTTTGTCTTCCAAGACCAGCAATGCAGCACAGCTGAGTTGATTTTAGCTGAACAAAACTGGGACCCGAGCTTCATCTTTAAACAAATTACTAATGAGTTGAATGAGATCTTTTCATACCAAAGTTTTTGAGACACATGATTATGATTTTCTACCTCAAAAGTGTCAATCAGAACACTTTGAATGAATCCTTGGGAAATGTGTAAAAATTGATAGGTCATATTACATATTATGTGGCTAGGTTCAGTCGTGAAAGTTTCTCAACAGTGAAGACCTAATTATGAGAAAAGGTACTTGGAAAATTGTTGCTGATAAAGAAGCATACTGGATGTGATAGGTTATTTTTCCTGTAAGCTGCATGTTTCACACTTGTTTCCAGTGCTTGGGGTCAGTCCCATTAATGGCCACCTGTGTAAAATTCTTCTTTGACCCTTTCAGATCATGTTTCTGTAAGCAGGTATTTGGCTTGCATGAACAGATTCCCAGGATTTTTTTTTTTTTTTGAATTCTGAATTATCTACTGTGAAAATCAGTTTAATATGCAGAATATGGGGAGAATATTTTCTCTTTGAGAAAAGTTATCAAATACTCTATCACTGAATTGTGCAATAAGATTATGGATAAATCATAATAATTTTTCAGTGCAGCTGATGAAAGGAATAAATCCATATAGGCACATCTAAGTAAAATATTTACAGCTCGCTTGAACAGTCTTTCTAACTCATATTTCCTGTATAAATCAGTCTTGTTTGTGACCTTGGCAATACATTAGGAATACAGAAATAACTAAATTGCTTTCTGCCAACTCAAGCTGAGGTTCTTTTAACTTACTGTTATCTTCAGTTTCACAGGGAATGTCCTCTCTGATTAAATACAATTTGAACATTACAAAACGTTTTAGGAAAAAAAGGGCTAAGTATGTAGTTAAAATGATACCTTCGCACTACCAACTGCAATTTTTACTGCCGTCTATGAGCTTGACCACAACACAGTGTTGTATCTGTTGACATGCAATCTCAGAAAGAAGTCTGTCTTCAAGTTTATAGTTATAAATTCCTTTAAAATCCTTTTTAAAACTATTGCATTTGAAATGTCCTTCTGTTAGAATATATCCCTACAGGACTTTCCTAGCACTTCACTGGAGATTTTTTTGTCCCTGTGCTAAAAGGCCAAGAAAGCTAGTCCTCTTTTTTGTTCACTACCTCTTTTGAGCCTAACCTAAAGTGCCTGCTGTTTCTTTTGAACATTTGCAAGCTTTCATTGACCCAAATGCTCATTGCAGCTTGTCTCCTGCCTTAGAGTTTCTCTGGCATAGAAAGCATAATTTTTATAATATTTTAGACTTTACTGACATCAATATATTGATTTTAGCAAAATATTATGCTGTGAGATTTTGGTCATTGTCCAGTGGTGGTATAAATATATGTTGATGACAAATAAAGTTTTAGGTGTCTAAGGGTGGAGCATTGATAGAAAACAAAACCAAACGAATCAGCTAAGGAAAACCAGTGCTCTAATACTGCTGGGTTTTTTGGGTAATTCATGTGGAAAGAGTTCCAGATTAAGAGGAAGATTGATATAATTACATTTTCTTCTCTTCTCTTCTCTTCTCTTCTCTTCTCTTCTCTTCTCTTCTCTTCTCTTCTCTTCTCTTCTCTTCTCTTCTCTTCTCTTTTAAAGGAAGGAATGAATGAAATTTCTTCTGAACTAGAAACTTTGATTTCTCCTGGCTCCGCAGGCAGCTAAAGTCCAGTTTCATCAAACTTGTCCAATGTGCTCATTCATGAAGTTCCATGAATATATATGGTTTTACCAAAAAGCCTACCCTCCGGAATGGGAAGTTACCATGGCCTTACATTCTCCACACTTTTTTTTTGTTTCTTTGTCATGCACAAAATCATACCCAAATTTCCAATGTTGGCCAAAACCTTTTAAAAAACCCAATTCGTATTTGTTCAGTGGAGATGTTTATTACTAAAATCTCAGAAGATTCCACCCACAGTGAGCAACCAACTCTAATTGCTGCTTGAATGACATGAATAACACCTAAGAAATTAAAATTTACATAAGGAAAAAACACCAGGCAAAGAGACAGTAAATGGAAAGCAAAAAAATAATCCCAGAGGCTCAAAACTGAGGGCATAAAGTGGTTGAATGTTATAGGAATGCTTCCTAACTTCAGTACTTGGCTTTATAGCCACTATATTTATGTATTTTGTTTGGGCATAGGATCAGAGGAGAGTTTAAATGCAAAGAATGTTATGTGTGCAATTAAACAGCGTTCCTACACAAAAGCTATGCTACATCATGCTCCTTTCTAACCTGAAAGCTTCCCCAAAGAGGAGAGGAAGGCGCTGTTTGAGCCTCCCATGCCTTCTCTGGACCACTGAGAGGTCCCATATTTCTACTGGAGATGGTCACCTCCACAAGGCAGGAGGGAATTCGGGGATGTTGTTTTGTGTGGTGAAGAGACATTAGTTGCTTGCTGTCCAAGGGTTTGAAGAAGTGGATATTGTAGTCAGCTCACTGAAATGCCACTAGACTTACATCCAGTCCCTCCACTTGTCTCCCCCAGATATCTAGGTGATCTATGCAGAGTCTATAATCATGTCTTATTTCTGTCTGAATGCACACCCTATCCCTGGAGGTGTTCAAGGCCAAGTTAGATGGGGCTTTCAGCACCCTGATTCAGTGGAAGGTGTGCCTGCCCATGACAGAGGGGTGGAAATGCATGTGCTTTGAGGTCCCTTCCAACCCAAACCATTCTATGATTCTATGAAAACAAGTTTTCTTTAAAGCATCTTTGCTCTATCCAATGAGAACAGCAACAAAGCAACACCATAGCTTCACAAGAGAGAAGAAGCCCGGAGGACAACGAAGCTGATGAAAGTGTCTGGAGGACAAGTGTTATGAAAGGCAACTGAGGGAAGTGAGATTATTTAGCCTGGAGAAAAGAAGGCTGAGGGGAGACCTTATTGCTCTCTACAACTGCGTGAAAGGAGGTTGTAGCAATGTGGGTGCTGGCCTCTTCTCCCATGTGACAGGTGATAACACAAGAGGAAACAGCCTCAAGCGGCACCAGACTAGATATTGAGAAAAATTTCTTTACTGAAAGGTTTGCCAAGCACTGGAAGAGCTGCCCAGGGAGGTGGCTGTTGAAGTGACCATCCCTGGAGGTATTTAAAAGACAGTAGATGAAGTGCTCAGGGATATGGTTTAGTAGTGGACAGCTACAGTTGGACTTGATCTCGAAGGTCTTGTCCTACCAAACGATTCAATGATTCTATTAAAACCAGAAACTGATTCTGCAATTACCTTTTTAATTAAAGGTCAGTGTAGTGTTATAGCCTTCAAAAATGTACTCCTGATTTACAGGATAAAGATAAAAGTAAGAAGAAAATTGGGTCATGTAATTTAAAGATCATAATTGTCATTCACTTTGAAATAATACTTCCACGTTTGGAGTTAAAGTTACATTATTAACTGTAATTTGTACTTCTAGAAATTGAAGATGGACAACAATTTTTTCAGGAAAGCCTCAACCTTTAGCTAAACTGTGTTATGGTAATTGTTGTAAGTAGAGTATTAATGTAAGTAAGGAAAAAATAGTGAAAAATTAGAAGTAGAGACCTGTCAAGAAAACAGTCTATTCCAGAAAGAAGGAAAAAAGTATGGTGGAAAAGGGAAAAACCTTAGACTGATAAGTATAATTACAAAAATAAGATTGTCTGTTTAAAATGATATATTCATATTTTAAAAAAAAAACAAACCAAAAAGTGCTATCGGCCTTGATAGAGCAAGAATATGGTTGCAGATTAAGATAATGGAGTTATCTTAATATATCTTATCTTCTACATATCTTATATATATATATTATATATTATATATATTATATAAGGGTAGTCTGGATGAGACCATACTGTAAGATGTGTTTTTTGAATTAATAAATGTTTTTTATCTAATACAAAGGTCAAAAGTAGGCAGTTTTGGCCCCCTTACTCCTCCGCAGCCCCCTCCCAAAAAGAGATTTCCTTTCCCTTTACATAAAGAAAAGGTATAGTTAGCACGATCAGCTGTACATTTGCACTCCTCTTAGCCTGATGAACCAGAATTTGAGAGTGGTTCAGAAAAAAAAAAACAGCTAAGTTTGGTGTGATTATTAAGTTCCTAATTATTTGAACAATGAGCCAAGATATTTTCTTTTCTCAAAATACAATATCCTTAACCAAAAAAGGAATAGTGGACTACATACTGATAGTTACCTTCGAACAGTTAGAAAAGATGCAAAAAGGAAACACGAGTTTTCCTGAACAGATCTTAGNTTTACTGAAAGGTTTGCCAAGCACTGGAAGAGCTGCCCAGGGAGGTGGCTGTTGAAGTGACCATCCCTGGAGGTATTTAAAAGACAGTAGATGAAGTGCTCAGGGATATGGTTTAGTAGTGGACAGCTACAGTTGGACTTGATCTCGAAGGTCTTGTCCTACCAAACGATTCAATGATTCTATTAAAACCAGAAACTGATTCTGCAATTACCTTTTTAATTAAAGGTCAGTGTAGTGTTATAGCCTTCAAAAATGTACTCCTGATTTACAGGATAAAGATAAAAGTAAGAAGAAAATTGGGTCATGTAATTTAAAGATCATAATTGTCATTCACTTTGAAATAATACTTCCACGTTTGGAGTTAAAGTTACATTATTAACTGTAATTTGTACTTCTAGAAATTGAAGATGGACAACAATTTTTTCAGGAAAGCCTCAACCTTTAGCTAAACTGTGTTATGGTAATTGTTGTAAGTAGAGTATTAATGTAAGTAAGGAAAAAATAGTGAAAAATTAGAAGTAGAGACCTGTCAAGAAAACAGTCTATTCCAGAAAGAAGGAAAAAAGTATGGTGGAAAAGGGAAAAACCTTAGACTGATAAGTATAATTACAAAAATAAGATTGTCTGTTTAAAATGATATATTCATATTTTAAAAAAAAAACAAACCAAAAAGTGCTATCGGCCTTGATAGAGCAAGAATATGGTTGCAGATTAAGATAATGGAGTTATCTTAATATATCTTATCTTCTACATATCTTATATATATATATTATATAAGGGTAGTCTGGATGAGACCATACTGTAAGATGTGTTTTTTGAATTAATAAATGTTTTTTATCTAATACAAAGGTCAAAAGTAGGCAGTTTTGGCCCCCTTACTCCTCCGCAGCCCCCTCCCAAAAAGAGATTTCCTTTCCCTTTACATAAAGAAAAGGTATAGTTAGCACGATCAGCTGTACATTTGCACTCCTCTTAGCCTGATGAACCAGAATTTGAGAGTGGTTCAGAAAAAAAAAAACAGCTAAGTTTGGTGTGATTATTAAGTTCCTAATTATTTGAACAATGAGCCAAGATATTTTCTTTTCTCAAAATACAATATCCTTAACCAAAAAAGGAATAGTGGACTACATACTGATAGTTACCTTCGAACAGTTAGAAAAGATGCAAAAAGGAAACACGAGTTTTCCTGAACAGATCTTAGAGGGTCTAAAGCAATGAATCTCAACTAAATTAAACCAGATACTTTTTATGTGATCTGTCTTCTAGTATATTTAAGGAAATGGTAAATCTGAAAAAGATGAAAGGATATTCAACCTTATAATTTTTAAAGAACATTCTCGAGGGCTCATATTTACCAACATAACCCCAGGAATCTGCAGAGTGAAAAACAGAAGGCAGTATCAGAGTTCAGTCTCCTGTTTCAAAAACAGAGTTAATTTTTTTGATCCTTCTAACCTTAGTACTCAGGGTATCTGTACAAGTTGCTTTAAAAAATTTGTCTTCAGATTTCCCTCTTACATGAAAAGAAGTCGCGAATCACAGTAGGTCTTCAAACGAGTTTTTTCCTTACTCAATGTAATATATTGACATAAACTGTAAAGAAACCCAGAATTTTCATAGAAAATATATTGAAGACAAACAAATAAACTTTCAGAAGTCAGAAATACTGATTTCTGACAACATCGTTTATCCTCTAAGTTCCAAAAGTGTGATTTTTTTCAAAAATTTCTTTCTTCTTTGAAAAATACCTTAATTATCGCCAGTTTTTAATGGGGAAAATGTTTGTAGGAGTTCATCAATGCTGTTTATATTGTCTTTTTCTTTTTCCTTAAAATAAAAGTACCACATACAGGTGAATTTTCATAACCAACCTGCACATTCTGGTCACATCTGTTAATTTTCACATGCTTAGATAAATCTCATAAGATAGAAGTAGATGGTGACAGCTTCCCAATACAATCAAATTGAGATAGAAAAGTAAACACTGGTCCCAAGTTTGGAAACAAGGTGAACATTCTGCCTTCTGAAAAGCTGTACCATTTCATTTAGAAACCTTGAACAAAATAATGTTGCTTAAGAAATAAACATGCATCTCCAAAAAAAAAATTCTTAGGCGATTATAGTTTACTGGAGATATGAGACTTGACTTGTACTTAATCTTTCATATCAGGATGGGTATCATTTCAAAGACTGAATATTCTCCCTCTGGTCTTTGTGTTGAGAAAGTGCTCCAATCAATAATAATTCCACGTCACTATTCGAAGTTCAAGAACTACAGGTAATATTTGCACTGTTTCTTCAACCTCTCTGTGGAACAATAACGATCCCTAAAACATGTAGTTAAAATATCATTACTATGTGATGAAAATCCACTTAGTAAATATCAAAGATTACTGACTTACTAGTAGCATCAAAATCTGGTTCTATATTTTAGTTCTTTTGTTGCTTTTTTTAGGTATTAAACTTGTACCCTACTACATGAGAAACAACTGAAGGAGGAAAAATAAATACATTGGGAGTATAATATATATATTAGGTTGTATCAGCCTTAGTTATACTTCTGATTTGGAGCATAAAGTATAAGTAACAAGCATTTTCATTGATTTAGGTCTTGGAACATATGCTAGAAGGAAAGGCTAAACTGAACTCATTTTGATACAGTGAAATAAAACCATCTTCTTCTAAGATTTCACTCTGGCAAAACTCATTGCTTTCCTCTTTCACCTGTTCATGACCACCTCCACGGGCCCATACAATTATATCTCTTCTGCATTTAACCAATGCAAGTTTGTCTAATCAAACATTTGATGACACTAGACTGTCTCAAAGAAATGTTTACCAAAATTTTTACAGAGATCAAACCTCTCCTTGCTCTCAAGTCCACCTCCCCTCAATTTTTTTTAATTTTTTTTTTGAGGGGGGTCCCCTTAATTATTCCACATTTTCATTACCTTTGATAAATTTGTATTTAACAAAAAATAGAATATGCTACCAATGGAAAACTATGGCAATCGATTGAAAAGCAGAACTGTTTCTACCTTGCAAAACTATTGCCTTTGAATGAATAATATAAATAAAAATGCCTACATTAACGCTTTTATGTGACAGTTGAATAGTGAACAGAGCAGCAGAAAAAAAGAGGTTTTACAAGAAATAGACTGGGAAAATAACACAGAATTTGTGTGATACTGGTATCATATATTTTATAGATAGGGAGAATAACTCAGTTCAGCCAGAAATGTTTCGCAGTCCCTCTCATATGGAATATTCTCTTTGTTATCTTCCAGAGGGTGACTTATACTGTAAAAGATATGGTGCACAACCCATATATATCTTGATATTCATCACAAAATAAATGTTTTGACAAATTATTTTCATGTAAAGATACCATGAAAGATATCACAGTGTAAATGAAAAGTGTCATGCTGAATAGTGTTCATAAATAAAAAAAATGTTCTCCTTAGTATAGTCAAAGGCAGTTTGTATTTTCGATTTGGTATACCCTGTACTTGACTGAAATAAGT
The DNA here is from genome assembly GCA_013389885.1 of Geococcyx californianus. NCBI lineage: Eukaryota > Metazoa > Chordata > Aves > Cuculiformes > Neomorphidae > Geococcyx > Geococcyx californianus. The sequence continues at coordinate 16,686 of VWPV01027080.1, forward strand.
CGTATCATCTAAAATTTAGATGGCTAAATGTTAGATCACTAACAGAGTTTGTGCTACATGTGTTAACATGGGGCTAAGGGAAAGAAACTCCTCTTGGGTTGATGAATAACTGTAATTTAATACTGTGCTTTACAGGAGGGAATGTCAATCTTACAGTGATTCCTCTTGTCATTCAATAAAACTCTCCTGTAATTTTAGAAATGTGAGAGGAGCATGAAAGGCTACTACTATCTTCAAATTTTAGTCTCTAATCAGTAGACTCATGGAGGAATTTACAGTCTGATTTACTTTTCTGTCCAGCCTGAAGAATTTGGAAATACAGAATCACAACATCTTAAGCATGTCTTTTGGATTTAATATTTTTCTCCTTTGTAATCCTAAACACTATAAACCTAATTTTTAATAATTAGAAGCTTAATTTTTAAAACTTCAGTCAATATATCTGATGATTTTAAAAATGTTGTAATGTATGTGGCATGGATCATTACATTTTTTTATTTCCCTATTTATTATTGCTATACTTGTTCTTATCTTTATTGCATTGACTTTAAGTCATCAGACAACGTACTTACTTGTTTATGGCAGGATCTCTCTTGAAATTTGACTGTATTTCTTAGATATTTCTTTTTACTCTGTCTCATCATTCTTCATCTTTCCCCTACACTGTCTTTCTCCCCATGTCTTGGCTTCTCACCTAAAGAGATGAGACGTGCTGAGAAGGATCAGTAACAATTTGGGATTCCTGCTGCTACCTCCATCTCTAATCCATTCCACCTCACTTTTCAAACCTAAAGTTCCTTCCATGTTTTACGGGGGTAGAACTGCAACAGCATTAGCCCTGTCAAGTGTTTTCCCAAACTCCTCATAACCTTCATGTCCTCCTAACACAGAGGTTTTTTGCTTCATGGAATAGCACATAAACTACTAATTAATCTTCAGATCTGAAAATTGAGGATTTAATTATCTGAAAAGTGGTCAGGAATAATAAAATGAGAGGAAAAGAAGATTACTGAATACTCACGGATACTTTATTGCTTTAATGGTAAAAGCTGGGAACATGGGGCATATGCAATCAACATTTAACAAAGGAACTTGAACTTTTATTTTAATTTGAATTTCCACTGTCTTCCCTACACATTCCCTGACATTTAAAAAAAAAATAAATTTATTTACCACAAAATACGAAACAACTAGAAAGCATATGCCCACTGATTTAACAGTATTTCTGACAAGTTCATAGTACTATAGAGCAGCAATTCCTCTTCTTCCTTGCAGAAATAATCTCCCAGCACTGCTTATAGCAGGAATGTTTTGGTGCATGGATTCATGCTGCAAATGTTGCCAAAGTACTAACATAACATTTCAATGGCAGTAAAACCCACTTAAGTTTACTTGCTAACTTGTGCCCTCTTTGCAAGTAAAATATGCCTTCCTTTCAAATTGTCTGCTGCTTTAACTGATCATTTCCCATTAGTTTAATAATATATACCAAGTGCCTTCCAAACATGTTTTATCCTTAGACTGTCTTATCGTCATTATCTTGTACGGTAGCAGTGATAATCTCAAAAGAAATGAACAACATAAAGAAATTTAGTGTCTAGGTGGTACATCACCATAGAAAAAATACCAAATGTGAGCAGTAAGGCCTATCTAAAAAAACCACTAAGGAGTTTTTTCAAATGAGCAAAAATAGAAATCAATTGGAGACGTGTTTTAAACAGTGTTTTAAACACTATCTATTAATTGTGAATTGAAGAATGATATTGGAAAAGTATCATTTTCTAAAATGCTAATTGGAAAATATTGGTCTTGATTCCATAGAAATAATTGTGTACTATGCCAGTCAAGAAAGAATGGTTAGTTTTGGTTGGAGTGCAAAAAAATCATAGGTATCTAAGGAAAATAAAGAAGCATTGGTGTTTACAAACTTTATCTGTGACAACTTTAGTTTTGTGAGTAAAAATATTGTCACCTTTATTTGAGAGAGATTTAGCTAATCTAGCAACAGGACCAAAAGTTAGCACGATCTTCCCCAAAGAGCCTCTGAGACTGGCTTGGGAAAGATACTCAAAATATATTTGGGAAAAGAGATATTTTTAATAATCTTGGAACAATGCAGCTGAGTAGTAGGAAAGATGTGACATAATAACACTCACCCCCCAGTGAAGATAATAGACTAATATAAACTAGCTCAAACATTCTAATATTCTAATCCCTCCCCCCAAAAGCCATACACTTCTAATATCATGTGGCCTAAGCATATATTTTAAGACTAGATAACTGTCATAAACACTGATGAAACTTTCAATCTAGATAAAAGATTTGTTTTTTCCCTACATGCCTCTATGTGTCTGATGCATATGATACAGAGAAACTAGTTCTACTTTTGAACTTGGAAGGTTAAAGCAGAGCTTGGGGAGTTTTTTGTTGCTGTGTTTCTTTGTGAATACTGGTATCTTATTCTTGATTATTTTTTTTTTTTCAATTTTCACTTTTGGAGAATGTATGGCAGCATTTAATTACTTTGGAACACTCAAAATATTCTCTATCCTGATAACAGCTAATACTCTTGGGAAAGCTAATTGACAAAGTCCAATGCTATTTCCAGAATGGATGGACGTATGCAAATTTTAAATTGTACTAACAGCATGTGTGCTCTCTCAGAATTGTTTTAATAAAGACAGTACCTGAGCAACAAGACTAACATTACCACTGAGAAAATGTAGCACATATCTAAGATCGCTCAAGATAGAATAAGCACTTAGCACTTAAATAGTGCTTTACTGCTTCAGATCATGTTATTGAGAGCCACAGCACCTATGTATGGTCGGTTTCTACTTCCAGCCTTGACTACCAGCTTTCTTTACTTGGTCTCAAGACATCTGCATGGGACTACCGCATTACTGATTAAATGATTTCTTTGATACATTTGGGAGATGAAGAAATAGAGCTTAAGAGAAACCCAATGTAATTTGTGCCAATACACTATGCAATAAAAAATCGGCATGTTTACTGTTTTATTTTAGAAATGTTTGTCTGTAATTCAAATAGTTACTCATTACTGGATATCAATAACTTGATTATGCGAAGTAACAACCTGTTTCCAAGCTTCCAAATAGACCAACTATATTGCCTGCATCTGAACTTCTTCCTGTTATGCACTGAAAGTCAAAAAGCATAAAATTTTCTTCTCAAAATCCCATTATCTCAATATATGTTAACATTTCCTCAGTTTCCCCAGAACACAATAGATTTTTACCTTTGTGTTTGAAAAATTATTTACTTCAGATAGAAGAAAACCTGGTCACAGAGATAAAGTAATACACTTGTGAGCTTAAAAACAAACCAGCAATTCCTCCCCCTACCTAGTTAAAAAAAATCCCTCCACACCATTCTTATCTAGGCTGTTTTTCCTTGTCACAGTTCTATTTTGTATCCCTATCAGTCCAATACCTCTCATACCAGCACGCCACAGTTCTTTCTGTCAACTTGCTAAACAGTAAGAGGAGTCTGAACTAGTTGGCTTTCAAGTAGTTTTCTCCATGCACTTTGAGTGCAGAGGACAAAAGAATGCAGAGGCCATATGTAAAGGACTTTTGTCCCCCTTATCTCATAGTCTTGTTTACAATGAGCAACTAAAATAAACATGCTTAGATGTGAACAACTCTCAGACAGCATCAGAAAGATCTGTAGGAATTTCAAATGAAACAGAAGAGTTCATGAAGGTGAAAGCATTGAAAAAAAGAGTAGAATAGAAACTCTTTCCTCTTTACAGCTGGTGTGACATTAACTGCTTTGGAATCATGGAGAGCATACTTAGAGCTCTGAGCCGAAAACTGCTTCTTGTTATGGGAATTCGTCTTTTATGAAAGAGATTTAATTGCAGCCATCTTCAAACAAATTGAAAAATAACCAGAAGGTGAGTAAGTGAAAAATTCATTTAATAATCTCAATGAGACAGAGCCTAGAGCATCTGAAGGCCTTTAACAAGTGCTAATGATAATACCTGAGAAAATGTCTGGTTCTGATTCAGAATTATTAATTTAGGTGCAAGAAGGAGGACGAGATTTGTCACCAATTTAATGTAGGGAATAAAAAAACCAGAAGTCAAACTTGCTGGATAAAGTAACAGTTGTCTGAAAAGTTGGATTTGTTACCCAGCATGCAATAAGGCAATCTCATAAGCTGAGACATTGGTTTTATTACAGACTTGTATAAGTCTGGGTGCTCAGTGGCTTTCCACAAATCAAGAACACCTGAGTGGACCTTCTGCACTTTTACAAAAATTACAAAGTGAATACATACCTTTACAAATGATTGGTTAGTGTTTTACATAAAGTTACAAGTTCTCTACTACTCAGACTCAGTGAGTGGAGTTCTGCTCCTGGAGGTGGGTTGCTTATGCTCCTCTGCTGAATTGGCAGAACTGATGAAGGCCTGATTAATATGTCCTCCCGTACTACAGATTCCCAAGATGTACCTACCCTGTATCAGATTATCTGCGTACTCTATTCTTTTAATTAGTACAAAGTTTGCTATTTTAATTAGTATAAACAAATGCTAGTCCAATCTGCTTATTGCTTATCAAGATATTTAGCATAGTGCACCCTCCTGCAGTACAACTATTGTTAAAATAACTTAGAGTCTCACATGTTTAGTAGTTCTTCAAGACATGACATACTTTGTCTTCTATGTATTTCTCAATGAAGAAAGGTAGCTTTTCTATTATCCTGCACACAGTTGGTTTAGTGATATGTTCTTATACCTTCCAATAAGTTCCCCAAAGTAGTTTTGCCTTCTGGTCCTGAAAAACATATGTGCAGAGTCCCAGATCTCTGGAATGTCAAGGAACAGGCTTAGATGAAATATGAATGAAATACACTCTATAGTATTCAGTGTCATCTGAAATCATACAATATAGTCACATTGATATAATCACTGTGATATAATCAGCATTTAATCTAAAATAACTAGAGAAGCAAAGCAGTGTTGCTACACAAAAGAATGAAACCATAGCGTGTTGTGGTGGATTTTTTCCTTTCCATTTCCCAGGTCTCATGCTTGGGTTGTCCTGATGTATGATATTTCGGTGCTGGTGATGGTTATAGTTATGTCACTGCCAAGAGTGAAATCATGAACTTATTTGTCACTATCTTATCAGTTTTGAGATTACAGCACTGATATTTATTTTTTAAAACTTTTAAAGAGTTCCAGTATTCCCAAGCCCAATGAGTCTGTTGGATGTGAAGTCAAAGCTGCCACTATTTCTTCACCATCTGAAGAAGGGCGTGTCAAACAGAATTAAAATGACCTAACTGATGCTATAGGGTAAGTTTTGCTCTGAAGTCCTCTTTCAGCACTAGACTTCATCCCAGCTTTTCAGACTATTTGAATATCTGTATTTTACATTATTTTCCCCAAACATATTAGTTTGTATTTTTCATATTTGAATCTCATTTTGCAATTTTCTGCCCGATTCTTTAATCTCACTTGGTCCCATTTGTATTATGCCTTTGTGCTCTTTGGTGTTCACCCTAATTTATTCTCACCTGCATATTTCATTAACATATTTTTACTCCCACATCCACATTGTTAATAAAGACATTAAACTGAATGAATCTCTACAGAATGCTATTAAAAATTCCCCCCTGCACTCCAAATTTAATACTTTGAGCCTTTATTTTACAGTTAGCTCTCAATCCAAGTGACAATGTTCTTCTGCAAGTCATTGGGATATAATTTTCATTGTAATTCCGCTAGGTATCGAATAAGGCACTTTGCTAGATTCTAGATATATATTGCATTCCCTTTATCCACTAAATAGGTGACTGTCAAAAAAAACCCCAGTAAATGGCAAAATATATTTTTAGGAAATAGCTGCTGTACATTATTACTTGATGACTGCATTTGGGATTGGGGAAAGGATGATCTGAATTATTTTTTTATAATCTTTGCACTGTGATTTAATAGAGCACTGTTTGCAGCTTTACCCAGGATCATTTAAATTCCCCTGGCATCAGGATCTGTTTCTGCTGCTTGTGGTGTTTAGCACTAAACCCTTCTTCTCAGGCTAGAACAGCAAGGCAAAAGGCTCCTTCAGACTGACCCTTCTGCTGAGCTATGGCACAGCTTACAACAGGTTCTACTTGCAAACGCTCCAACAAAGTATGCCGTGATATATCTCCCACAGACAACAAAGTCACCTTTGTGCTGTCTGGAAAGTTTCCATCATGCTCTCGTGTGGGAGAAGTGCCCCCCAGCTCAGCCTTCTGACTCCAGTGTCTGGGAAGATAGCATGGCCCGTCGCTTTCAAGCTGTTTTGTTTTCGCTCTTTTCTGAGTCTTCTTTCTTTTCTATGTTAAATTGTTTCCCCCCCTAGCAATTTTATCTCAGCTATTTGTGTTCTTTTCTGAATGTTTGGCACAATTAGAGTAATTCTACTTCCTCCCACAGATTCTACAGTTTGACAGTGGAATCTGATTGGGACCAAGTTCACCTGTGGCTGCCTATCTAGCAAACTATGTGTTTATTTTGGGAGGGTAAGTTGGAGACCTGGTGTAGTTGTCTAGCTGTTTAAAGCAATAATCAGGAACAAAAGCATGCTGCAATGCTGTATTAGGAAATAATGCGGTGGCTGGAAGGGAAAAATAACTTTTTCACCTTCTTTATTTTAGGTTTATGCAAGTCTGCACCAAAAATAAGCAAGGAGGTCCAGCCACCAGATCAAATTTAGATTTGTCCCATTGCAAGCAAAGGCTAGGAGAAAAAAAAAAATGCATTAGAATGACTATCGGAATAGCTGCATTCAAGACTTAATGAACAGTTCAGTTCCAAGGAGGGTTTTTTGACATCCAAGCCATGTGACCCAATGTTTCAAACCAAATACTAAATAAATTATTAAACCTCTTCGGGCTGCTTATTTTCATTTCAAATAAAATACCAATCAAATGTGACATTTAAAGCTTCTCTATAATGCCTATGAAGAGCGGTAAGAAGAACACAGACTTGCAAAAGAAGCTTGCTCAGTGCTTATAACTCTGACCTATCAATACTGGAAGTCATTAAAAATACAGATCTTCCATATGAGCATTTGTACTTAAAAATGTTGAAAGGTTAATACTGACAGTAAAGCTAATGGCTGTCTCCATTTCTTCCAGCATTTGTTCTCCAAATTCCTTCCGCCAGTCAAGTCATTTGTGTCATAACTCCTGTTTCAGGTGTCCCTAAGATGTTTAGCTTGTTTATGCTAGCATTAGACTGCGAGGATATTAGCTTACTGGCTGTTTTAGTGAGGTAAAGACAAGCTGGCTCCTCTGCTTCTTTTTGTAACAAAAAGGACAATATCTGGTAAGACTTCTGTTGGTGTTTTCAGGTCTTTATAGCTAACAAAATTTAATTTGCAATAGAGCAGTACTTGGGTTTCTCCAGTTTGATATTCATCCCATTAAAAATAAGAAAAGATTCTAAATAAAGCATGAGGGAGCTCTTCCACACAGTGGTGCTGGGCATATTTTCTGTATGTGTTGTGATGATATTTGTAGAAGTTGCTAAGAATGTCCAGAGCTTAGCAAGAGAGGTAAAAAGCAAGCTTCGCTAGCTCATCAGAGCAGGGAAAATGAAGCCTACAGAGAATATTAATGCTATATTAACTTAGATGTTATGAATTCTCTCTGGATAGAATTTTGCTGACACTGGAGTCATGAGTCTGACACTTTGCTTAGATATAAAATGGAAGTGTCTAAAATCTGTAGGGTTGTTATGGTGCCTTATTTTTTATTTTATGATGCACATATATTGATATTTTTCAAATATATTAACAGCAAAAAAAAGGAGAGCAACAACCTTCAATCCTTATCGGTTGCTGAGGGAAATATAGTAACTAAAGATGAGGAAAAGGTTGAGGTGCTTAATGCCTTCTTTACCTCGGTTTTCAGGTAGATTGTTCTCTGGACAACTGGTCTACTGAAGCGGTGGATAGGGGCGGGGTGCAATACAGCCCCCCTGTCATCCAGGAGGAAGAAGTTAGAGACCTGCTGAGCCACTTGGATCCTCATAAGTCTATGGGGCCTGATGGCATCCACCCTAGGGTGATGAGAGAGCTGGCGGATGAGCTTGCTAAGCCGCTTTCCATCATTTATCANCTGCCCTGGATAACCTTGTAGCTGTTATCATAGAACACTTTTATTAATAGATTTGATAAGCATTAGCCAGTCTAAGGCAAGATGCCAGACTAGACTACTCGAACTACTTTATAGACTTACTGCTCCATGATTCTGTCCCCATAGCTGGATACATGTCAGGAGTAGTTTCACAGCTGGCAATGGAGCAAACCAGAAACACTAACCTTTTGTGAAAGACTCTGCATGGTCAAAATATTTACATCTGCAGTCTGCAGCCATCAAAAAGATGAAAAAGTATATGTTTTTGTAGAACTCTGGTTTTTGCTTTTTGGGTTGTTTACCATCTGTTCTCTAGCATAACCTGTTTAACATATAGTTTATAGTATGAAGAAGTAAATATTTCTTACTGGGTATGGGAAAAGGTGAGATTATCTATTCTTTGGAAAATTCCTTTTGCTTCTTAAAGCTGCATTTTAATAATCAAACAATATTCAGCAGAAGGAAAATGCAAAAAATATTATTAGTCATTGAATAGTTTATTTTGAAAAAAATTAAAATAAATTCAGAGAGCTTTGAGATTTCTCAAGATTCTTGTGTTCTACTTTCCTGTTATGTCTCTAGTCACAAGGGATCTGAGAAACAAAAACCTTAGTATAATCCAAGAGTTATGTAGCATCCCTGAAGCACAGAGGGAAGCTTTTCATCAGGAAATGGATTTTCAGTTCCAGGTTTTTAGACTTTGTCACAAGAAGCCTTGAAGTACCTAGTCCTAGGACAACCCACAGAACAGGACTGTTCATGAGACACAGCACAGGGAAAACTTGGAATTTTCAGGCTCTTAGAGCCACCTNTAATAATAAATAATGAAGAAAATAATAGCAAGTAATTAAATACATACAAATATATGAGATTGCACCCCCAGCCCTCGATGACTATATGTCACTGCAAATGCTATAAAGCAAATACGAGGGAATGGATCTGTGGCTAGAAGGAAGCTGAGCCCAGACACTGGATTCAGGAATGCATGGATNGAGCTTTGAGATTTCTCAAGATTCTTGTGTTCTACTTTCCTGTTATGTCTCTAGTCACAAGGGATCTGAGAAACAAAAACCTTAGTATAATCCAAGAGTTATGTAGCATCCCTGAAGCACAGAGGGAAGCTTTTCATCAGGAAATGGATTTTCAGTTCCAGGTTTTTAGACTTTGTCACAAGAAGCCTTGAAGTACCTAGTCCTAGGACAACCCACAGAACAGGACTGTTCATGAGACACAGCACAGGGAAAACTTGGAATTTTCAGGCTCTTAGAGCCACCTAATTGAGCCCTCCATTCTGCTCTGTTCTGGCAGGACAAGAGTGGGTGGCTGAAACCACTGCTTGCTTGCCTATTTTCACAAGATTTTTCTTTTCATAATTTTCATAATTTGACATTTTTCAGTGTAAATCTGCTTTTACTTGGAAAACAGCCAAACAGTAGTATTTACCTCTGGCCTGGCCAATTTTTGCAGCTAAAATTGAGCAGTTTCAATCCTAAATCCTTCCCCAACACTCCCAGGGAAAGAGGAAAGGAGAATGAGAGGAAAAATACNCATCAGGAGCAATCGCACACACAAGGTCCTCACTCGACTTCGGAAATTGCAGGAAAAAGGCCCTCGTGATCTCTCAGTTTTATACTGAGTATGATGTATACGGGATGGAATACTCTGTTGGTCAGTTTGGCATCACCTGTCTGTCTGCCCCTCAGGTGTGGCCGTTTTCTCTAGTTCAAGCATGGCCTTGGTTACCGCAGGAATAAGAATAAACACTGGCCTTTCTGCATATCAGTACCTCGTGTTATCACTTCTAGACAGAAACTGTCTGAAAAACATGCAGTTAGCTTTCAGAAAATGACATTACTTTAGACAAGACTTAGCTGAAGTTAGAAACTGATCTAATTTAGCTCAAACAGCAATGCAGTGGTTTGTAAGGAAAAGCAAAGGCTGAAAATAAGCTCACAAATCAAAACTGAAACCTATTTGCCTACAAAATCAGTTATTTCATATACTAGGTCTGCTTCATAATTCTGCCATGTTTCGTGGGTTTACAGTCACATGTTTGTGGGAGTTTTTAAATTTTGCTTCTCTGTTCTGTGTGGAAGAGCCATGCCAGGAACAAATGAATTGACTAAAAAACTGGATGTATATTTTAAACAGTTATGCTGTCAATACACAATGTGCTGCCAAATGCAAAAATGTCAAACAAACAGAAAAAAAATATATGAAAGAATTATTGTTCAATCTCTTCTAATTAGTAGTTTCAATGTTCCTAGCAGCAATTGCAGGTAAACTGTTTCCAGGCAAAAAATATTTTGATTGGCAGTTTTTCTTCAATATCACATGAATTTTAACCCAAAGAACATCACAATTAACTTCAAATTATAAATTGTAAAAATGAATTCAGTAAAGAGTAAATTGACTAATTTTATTTAGTCCTAGTATTTTCTCCACACTTGGGCCATTGTCATTAGGGTGTTTTTATTATATTTTTAAAAAGCAATTGGATGACACAAATTTGAACTTCTTAAGTATTTCTGATGGAGTGTTTAGCTTAGTAGTTATGATTGCACAAACCCCAGCCTAGTCCACTGTATTTTGGTAAAAAGTAGAATCCTGTTTATTTTGAGTAATGAAAACATTTCTTGGATGGGATACCATCTGGAAACTCATTCAGAAATGAAGGGGAAGGAGATAGCGAAAGGTCGCAGAGCAAAAGATAAATTGTCTGTACTTGAAACAGAGAAAAGAAATCCAGAAATCCTCTATAGAATTGTACAGTGACATTCAATACATTTTGACTTACAGCTTTAGTCTCCGTTCTTGTTTTACAAAAGTAATTCTTGATTTTTTTCTTCCCTGTATGCTCAGACCAGGACCTCCATTTTCTTCTCTTCTCTCCAATTTGAAGCTCAAAGACCTTTACTGCTAATTTTGACTACTTTGACACATTCCCATTGTTTTCTTTACCTGCTTTATCTACTGTGGTACATCTGAGATATCAGATTTTAGCCACTGCTGATCCTATAAGGTCTGTTTAGATTTTATAATTCAAGTTTTTTGTATGAACCCCAAATTCACATCTATTTTTATATTGTTGCAATCATTTTTGAAGAGTATACTCAGTTTGACTCTTGGTGAATTCATCTATTTCAAAATCCTTATAAGATGATTGCATAATGCAGTCTTTGTGTTTGATAGTTCTCAGATTACAGGTACTCTTCTCATGTCTTAGGTATTCACATGATGATCCCATCCATATGGTGTCCCAGCTATAAAGTTATGTATTTCACTTAGATTTTTCCTTAATTTCTGATTCTCCTCTAGTACTTTATGTTACTTATCTAGTGATTTATCCACTAATGATTCATTCTTACAGACCTTCTCAAGGAATGTCTACACTGTAATCTCACTCTGTAATCCAGCATATGATTTTTGATTTTCACTACACGTGTGCAGTTTGCACACAAAATATCTTAATATATTTTTTTTCTGTATTTGAACATATTCTATAAACACAGCTTCATGTTTTCCTAACAACACTGCTACCGCTGTCGTTCCCAAGATCATGTTTGTCATATTCAGTGTTATAAAAATCCTCGTAATCATTCAAGAATTAAATTTAATGCTCAAATATTTCAACCAAGACACTTTATTTTTTTCAATGGCAATGATATTTTAGTTCTGTTTTCTTCACTGATGATTTCTATTTTATCAGTCCCACCTGAGTGGACTTTCATTTATGCTGATGTTTTCCTAGCTTGAATTCATGGGTGAGCATAGGTAGGGATAGAAGTAGAATTTCTTGATATTACTTTCCATTCATCATAGAAATAAGCTTCTTTGAACCCTAGAATCCATTCTTTTACTTTTCTCCAGCTAGCTGATAGACAGGGTAACATGATAGTCTTCTCCTTGCCTTTAATTTCATTGTTCCAAAAAGTGGTATACAGTGAGATTACATTCAAGATCAAGGAAATAAGAATTTTAATTGAAAAATAAACTGAAGAAAAAGATTTTTTTTAATTCTTTGCTGCAGATTGGAAAGTCTGTAGAAATCCAACAGAGAATGATAGATTCAGGAGATATTTAGAGCATATACTTATACCTGTTAGACCTTCTAATTGTTTCAGTATTGGGAAAAAAAAATGTGCCTTTTCTCTGTGAGCAGAGTCAGAGTTTAGGAACCATTTCTCATTAAAGACATGCTGTACTAATAGCTATAAAATAGCCACAGAGATGAATTTTTGGGGATGAAGCTAGCTTGGGTTGCCACAGGAGATACTTTGATAGCAGTCATTCTGTCAATGTTCACATCTTTGCTCAATTTATTGATTCTGTGCTGAAGGGGGAAAAAACACCAATCTATCAGTTTTTCATGATGAACAACATGGAAAAAACATCTTTTTTTTTTCATCAAACTCCAGTATGGTGAGGTGGTTATAAATAAAGCTAATTACACGATCTGAAATCTTAGGTTTCTGTAAGTCAATATTCAGAACAATTTAGAATATATTTGAATAACATAGACATAAAGGTCAAGTTACACTATTAATTCTTTCTAGGTAGGCCCAATAGATGAAATTATATTTTCCTCTTTGTTGAATTGGAGCATTCAAACACAATCAAGATACTTTTCTCAATTATCCATCTACACCAAATATGCTGTGCATATTTTTTTGCATTTTAATGATATGAATTTCTTTGTCAGAGAAAAGAAATTCAGAGAAGTGACCTCTCAGCAGCTTCTTCAAGTGGTGCTGAGTAATGCATAATTTAAGTGTAAGAATAAGGACTTGAGGACACTCAGCATAGGAATTTAATAAATAATATGTCTGAATACTTTTGTAGTACATTGTCATATCTGGTCTGAATACACAGACCGATGTTTTATACTGAGTTCTAAATTTGAGAAGTACTATTTTTCCTGCTTTCCATAAACTTATTTGTGGGTTAGGTGGTGGTATATTCCACTTCTTCTCTTCATGGAACTGAATGCAGGATAGGACAGTACATTATAACATATACAAAAATTTCTATAGCTATTTTATGCCAAGTGTCATTCTTTCACTCACTTCTAAAAAATATTACCTTTATTGTTCTGTGTGTTACTGTTCTGTTTGACTGCACTGGTGAATTTCCTGATGTTGTTTGTTAGTTTTAGTACAAAGTAAATTTTGCTTAGATGCTCCAGATTGATTATGTTCACCCTCAGGCAATTTCACAAAACCTCTTGCAGATTAAAACCACGAAATGCTATGTCACCTCCAATCTTTATTAAGAAAATTGTCCCTCCTACTGAATTAATAATCTGCAACCTGTTTGCTCAAATATGCTTGATACTAAACGGTTCTCCAAAAGTATAAATAGTAACCTATATTGATAAGATAATTTAACTTCTTTCTCATTCAGTTACACATCCTGGATTGAAAAGAGTATAGTGCTTAAAATCTATCAAAAATTTCCAATATTTTCTAAGTTATTCTATCCATTATCCTTCTACTATTTAAAAGCAAAATTACAAGTGAAAATCCAAGCTATTCAAGCTCAATAATACGTGTATAATTTGATATTATAATACATGTATAATTTGATATTATAAATTTATTGTCTTTGAAAAAAACCTTTTTATCACAACATCACCAGGTTGGAAAAGATTTTTGAGAT
>VWPV01027081.1:0-22338 GCA_013389885.1 Geococcyx californianus
CAGGGAGAAGAGACCAGCACCTCACTTTCCACTTTCACCCCTCAGAGAGCTGTAGAAAGCCATGAACTTGTCCCTCAGCTTTTCTTCAAAATAGGCATACCCAGAATCCTCAGCCACTTCTCACAGAACATGCCTTCCACCCCTCTCACCTGCTTTGTTGCCCTGCAATGGATGCACTCAAGTACCTTCACATTGTTCTTAAATTGTGAGGCCCAGAACTGTGTACCACTCTCAAGGTGTGGCTGCACTAATGGTAAATACTATGGGATAATCACTTTTTTTTTTGACTGGCTGGTTATATTTTGTCTGGTGCTCCCCAGGATGCAGTTGGCTCTTTGCCCTCTGCCCTGCCAGGGCATTCTGTTGACTCATACTGAGCTGCTATTTACCAGCACTGCCAGATCCTGTTCTGCAAGGCTGCTCTTCAGTCACTTCTCTCCCAGCTTATATTTGTGCTTCATGTTACTGCATCCCAGATGCAGAATCCAGAACTCTGACTTGTTAAATTTCATGTAGCTGATGACTGCCTAATGTTCCATTGAACATAACTGGCCCTAGAATTGGACTGTACAAGAACTGAGAAGCATCTCATTATCTTGTTAATCTTTTCCACTACCTCTGTGCGTAGATAGATCATCAGCACTGTTCCCCAATCTTATGCAGGCATATGCTTTAAATTCATTCAGATTAGCTGAATATCCAATACAGAGTTTACTCTGGCTTCTGACTTAGTGTAGGAGGACAGATTATCCAATTAAATTAGAATGGCATAGACAGATGATGCTGCACTTATAAAGCCAATTTTGCATAGTTAACTAATGAATATTTGAATTAAAAGTAGAGTAAGTTTGTAGTGGATTGGTGCATTGTGTCATGTAATTGCAGTAGGAACTGCAAATCCAAGTTTGTTCCATTTTGGAAATACGGTTTCAGCATCTGTGCATTCAGAAATATCATTTCCATTGAGGGGTTGGAAAGCAACAGTGCAATCATCAGGAATCTTTGAGAGGTTTAGGAATGTAACGTTGGGGCAAAGTGATTAGACTTGTGATTTTACCTGGCCAGAATTTAGAACTGAGTTACAATTGTCCCCATCTTCTTATTGTTCTCTGTGTGTACGATTTGAGAGTTAATTAATTAAACAGAATTTGAACTCTCTTTTTTCCTCATTACATCCAGGCTGCCCTGTTACTGTAAGGAAGCTGCCCCGCTCCTGTTTCTTTAAAGACACAGATGATACAGAGGATGACAGCTCTGATGCTTTTGAGATTGCTGGGATTGTTTCTCTTGTGGAAATGCACGAAAGGGTTCTGAAATTGTTTTTAACTAAAGCTGAATTTGAATATAGAAACTAGTCTTGAAACAGAAGGAAAGGTAATCATGCTGAGCACTACTGTATTTGCTGCTAGCTCTGAATAGCTTAGATTCTCACAAGAAAAGACTGACAAGTGCTTATGGACAAGGTTTTGGGATCTCTGCTGCAGTTTAAGAAAATAAGACAGGAAGCAGGACAGGAAGCATTACTCTCTGCTAAATTTACCAGAGCTATAGCAAATCAGGTAAGAATTTGTGCTCAGGTAACTGTGGAAGTACTGCAGTGCTGTAGCTCTAAGCAGAAGCTTGCATTTTCTCTCCTGTGCTTTCTAATCCTGGGATTTACTCCTTTATGAAAATATTTTTCTGGGGATGTTTGTGGTTAGGACTCTTATTAAACATTGAACACTTTTTTTTTTCTTTTGCAATGCTTGCATGTTTGAAAGGAACTGACACAGAAAAATACCATAGCAATGTTTAAAATACCATAGCAATGATGGTTTATGTGTACTATTTTATGTTTCCAGATATTTCAAGAATGAGAATTTTATTTGAAAAAGTGAAGAGTAAAAGTGATGTGCATTTATAATAAAACAATAGTTCTGTAAGGTGATCTGAACAAAGGTTTTTGTACGTAATAGTATAAACCCTTTTTTTTAAACCACTTCAGTTTGTTAAATAGAAGACAGTCCTTCTCCTCATAAGCCTTGTCTTGCTGATTTACCTCTGACAGTGTCTACCCACACACCTTAACACGCTTTGGAAAGATATAGAAGAATCTTTATCTCTGTTCTAAAGATGGGGAAAATGAGGCACAGAGAAGTTTTAGGGACAGTTGTTGGTACAACTCCATTCACCTCACAGAATCTGAAATCCAGAGTTTCAAGTGTGCATGCTTAAGCAAGTTAAAACTTCAAATTTGGAGTTGTTTTAAGTTTCAAATCTGAGTGTTAAAGATCTGTGAATGCATTACGGACTGCCACAGTTCAGAAGTCCCTGGTTTCGCAGATTTCAGGTTAAAGATATCAATATAGTCCCAAAGAATGGCTGCAATTGCTGAAAAGGTGTTTTGCTGGTTACTGTGCATGCTTAGAGCAGCTCTTGCCTCTGGCTGAACCAGGAGGAAACTGATATGGGAAGTGAAATGGCTGTGTCAGGAACACTGCCCAGCAGATTTACAGTGTCTGACTCAGCTCTGAACTCCTCCCAGTCACTGGTATTTGACCACGAATCTATTCCTCACCTGCTCCTCGTCCAGACCTGGCTTTTACATAAGCTATCATGGGTGCAAGCGGCAAAAATTTGAAAATGAAGGGGTAAAGATGTAAGCCTGTTGCAATCCTGTTGTTCCTCTCTGAGATGCAGAAGAAAGTTACCACAGAACATTCCTTACACAAAAGACATCTACCTCTGTGAAAGGAAATGTTTTGAAGTCTAACAAAGCGAGCACATGTATTATTTAATTCTAGTCTCTTTGTTGCTGGGCTTCGTAAAAAGGCAAAAAGCTTTTTCTAGGTGAATTAAACATCCAAACACTAAAGGTCTATTAAGCAAAGGCAGGGACAGAAAAATAACCAAAACATTCAAAAAAAGCTTCTGATGATGAAGTAGTGTTACTGTGGCAACAGGAAATCAAAATCTCTGCATGTGAAGTTGCTCCCTTTTTACCTGTCTTACTTTGGAAAGTAGTAACACCAAGATACAGCCCTCAGAGCTGGCATGCATTGAAAGCAAACTCCAAGAATCTCCCTAAAGACAGGAGTTCATGCAGAAGAGTTTTAAATCCATGCTGAAAAATGGTAAACAACTTTTACTCTTTTATTAAATCTTTGGCAATTTGGGATCATTTGAAAGATGCCATACAATTTCTAGGTTAATTTTTCCCTCAGATTAGAGGTGTATGATAAGGATTTATTAGCCGTGTAGCTCTTAATAGAAATGCAAAGAATACTATCTAATTTGTATTTTTGGACCTCTAATATTACTTATAACAGTACTATTGTGATATTGCCTTAGATAAATATTGGGAATGATGTATTAGGTGATATCACAAGTTTTATGCTTATAGAGCATTCAGTTCCTCCTGTGAGCACGTTGTACTTAGTGTTTTGCTAGTACACTCAGTATGGCAGCACTTACTCTAAATACCTTGTAGAAAGCTGTAGTGGAGGAGGGACTTTTTTCCCCCAACAGAGGGCAGTGTTTATTTGCTAAACAGTTTATCACGTTATCGTTACACAATGTTCCTTTTCTGTAGGCACAGGGTAGAAAAGGACACTGCAAATCAGTCTTCACTTTGGTTATTTCTCTTTTTCATTACTGTTGCTTGGAGCATAAACGCCTTTTTAAGGAAGATTTAAAAAGGAAATACACATTTTCCACATCACAGAACCGGAGATAATGTGAGAGGAACACCTTCCTATGGTAGAAGTACAACTTGCTGTTGGAAATGTATATATTAAAAAAAAAAAAAAAATCCATTTTACAGCCCTCTTTCCTTCTGCAGACATGCACATAGTCTCACCCTGTCTACCACCAAGGAATCTGATAAATATAACAGTGTCCTTTAATCAAATACATTATGAGTTGGCAGCTCAATCTAGCCAAGTATTTTACTTAGGACATCATGGTTTAGGTAACATAACCTTAGCTGACTGAGGTACCTTTCAAAAAATGAGACTTTTAAGTTAGTTGGAGGTATGGAATTAAGGATTTGGACAGCAATTTGAATATAGCACAAAACTCTCCAGAATTTTAGTGAAGAAAAGAAAGAGACCAAGTACAATATTTGAAGGATGAATACATTGTTTTCAGAGGTCCTATTTGATCTGGATAAGGTCTAGTGCTATCATGCTCTCTGAAAGCCTTAAATCCAGGGAAATGGCCTAAATCTGAAGAAAACTCTATGTATAGCTTGTAAAAGCAATAGCAACTTTTATGCATGATACTTTTGGGGGTGATTAGTTACCAGATGATAGAACTTGGTTGTGTCCTAAGATACCCATTTTTTCTCAGCTGGCTATTGATTACAAGCTATTCCTTGAAATTTACTTACCATTGCTAAAATAGAGTTGAGAGAAAAATGGGAAAAAGAAGTCCTATGCATAAATTTGAAAGCAGAAATTGCTTTGCAGTTTTGTATTGTTTGAAGTAGAATAGATTTTAATGTTTGATGGGTTTTTCAAAATTAAAAAAAATTTCAGTTTTCTTGTTTCTTTGATTTAATGTTATTATCATTTTTATTAAATATTTTGCAGCCAGGTGACATAAAACAAATAATACATACAGATGTTCTGTGACATGTTTTACTTTTGTTTCTATGTTCCCTGTTATTTTCAGTATGAATTTGGAAAATTTGACCCAGGAAAAAATATATTAAACTTGAGAATTCTCAATATTAAAAGAATATATCTTGATTTTTTCAGCATGTATTGTAAAATAGTATTTATTTAATTTTTACCTTTTTTTCATAAGGCAGAATCATCTAGTGAAGTCTTGTCCTACTTGTTTTGCTTTCTTAAAACATATTCTTAGAATTAAAAAGCTATAAATATTTTTTTGTATCATGGAAGAATGCAAACCACCCTCATGGGTCTTTGCAGTTACAGATTTCACGCACCAAAACTTCCATGGAGAAAAAGACTTTTCCTCAACTTTCCTATCTATCTTCTCTTTTTTTTCCAAAGACGTTTAAATGTTAGAGAATTTGTCCCCACAAATCTCAGTTGTTTTGAATAAGGTGTCTAAACTTGCCTGCTTGAGAGACAAATCCAAATTACTCATACTTAATGTCTGTGAGATTGCTTAATAGCTATGACTGATTATAATAGATATTCTGGGACTAAATTTTTTTCTTACATCTTGAGATAATAAAAGACAAAGTAGATGAGCTTCTTAATTTGTCAGAATTTGAAAAATCAGTTGGATTTAGGTGACTCTTTGGATAGAAAACACTTATAGTAAATAATTCCTAATGTGTGTGTATTTAGTATTTAAATATGATTTATCTATTGTCCCATTGGCAAAGTGCACATCAAAAACCTCTTTGAAAACTGAGAAGACAAAGATGAAACTATCTTGGGAAAATATCAGCATAGAAACTGAAGTTTCCACTGCCTAAAGGAATCTATGGGCATTACATGAAAAAAAATAGTGTTCAAATTAAAAATATAATGGAGAACATCAACTATGAAAATGAGTCCAGTACAGGAAGCTGGTCCAACAGAACAAGTTCATGCTGTTGGCGAAATTTTAGTGACATCTAATCAGCAGTGCTATAAACTGTACGAGAAACGAAGGAAAGACTTCCTGCATTTCCAACACAATAATATCACCGATAAAATTTACTATCAACCTCATCTGTCTCAATGAAATGGCCAATAAAAATCTTCTAGAAGGTGTTAGCAATGCAAAAACTTTTGCGATATTACACCATAGAAAAAATTTCCATGATAATCACCTATAAAAATGATTCTATAAATAGCAACAGGAAAACCAAGCCACCACCTAACCCACAATCCAGTTCATCTGGATTTTTGGGAAAAGTTACTTTTCTTAATAAATAGGAATGTCTAAAATTGATTTTGGCAAAAAGTAAGAATGGCCTCAAAAATGCTGTTCTCTTCTGAGTAGAGAAAGTGAAGATGCTATCTAAACAGGTGCAGTAGGTAGGAAATTTCTTTCTAGGGAGCCTTAGCCTACCTTGTAAGGACCTAGCATGTTCAATACCCTAGGGTGCAAGTGAACCATTGGAAAGACAGATATTAAACTAGAATGGAGCACCTAATTAAGCCCCTAAATCCTTTTTCATTTGATGGAATTTATCATCTATCTCTCCTAAAGGCTTGGAATTCTTAGGGGAATGGTTTGTTGAGTTACAGAATAACATCTGGAGATGGTTTAAGAAAAAAAATTCAATGTTTTAGTCCTGTAAAAAGTCCCCAGAAAGACAAGAAAATAATGTGAAAAGCTATATTTTCTGAGTCACGCAGAACACACTATGAAACTTTGTATGTGTTTACTATCAGTTAATATCTATCTGTTCAAAGAAATGCAGTTTGTAAGTTTCTTTGGGACGACTCCAGTTCTCAGGAGCTGCAATTCCAATACCTGCATAGATTTCAAGCTGTAACAATAAAAACTTGTTCTCAGAAATAACAGGGTGGAGCAATTAAGCATTGCTCACACCTAACAGGTTTCTCTAAATCAAAAGAAAATTATCTAATTTGTCATTCTTAAATAAGTTCACATACAATAAAATGATACATTTATCATATTTTTTTCCCCACCATTGTGATGTTCTGCCAGCTTTACATTATTTTCTGTTTGACATGATTTCTAAAAGAAAATAGAATGGTGTGTTGTGTGATCTAGGGTTTCTTATGTTCCAGATGAATACAGATTTGTTCTGGTTATTTGGGGCACTAGATGGAGAGATTCATTTCTCCTGGAGGAAACAGCAAAGAAATGAGCTAAGTTTCTTAAGCCTCTTTCTGTAGCAACACAGGAAACAGTTATATTCTTAAGTTTGCTACATCAGTTTCTAGATGTCCCTCTTGAACTCTTCACTTGAATGGTCTCTAAAAGTAAAGAATCTGCTTCTCAAGATAAATCTTGATGTTATTGCTTCTGTTGTAGGTATGAATATGAACACTGCAAATCACTAAACTTGTAATTTGTTCTACATGCAAGATGTAGGTTGCCATTGCTAAGTCACAGACGTGTTTGAAGCTCAGTTGATGCTTTTTGAGTATTCTGGCATGTAGCGTAGTCTTTATTTCTGTTTTGGAAGGGATGCTACAGCCAGAATCACAGAAGGAGGGCAGTGGTGATGTTCTTGGCTTTTAATGATGAAGTGCAACCTTGAGCATCGTGCCAGAGGGAGCATAAAAGTGAGGTCTCCATTTATAAACATTGTAGGAAAAAGTCTGCAAAGCAAAAAGATCCATCACACTCAAGAGTGCTTGAGGAAATAACCTTATTTTATCTTTCCAATCGTTCCTTCTACATAGCACTTACAACTTGTATAAGTCTGGATTTAGCAATATTGTGTGGCAGAGAGGCTGTTATTCAGTGTATGATTAACTATAACTTTAATCAGTATACCTACCTTTCTTTCCTATGGTCTTGAATGATAGATGAAGCCTTCAGCCCTGATCACCCCTATATTCTGAAAGATTTAAAAAACTTTGAAACTGTTTTGATCCCTCCATGTAATACTTTTTTCCCTCTCCTTTACTTTAGTATTTATCTCCTATAGAAACAATTATTTTTCTGGCTGTTTTTCTCCCCCAGTTCTTACACTACAGTCTCTTTTCCTTTCTAATTATGTTTTCGCTTTCTCTCTTGCATTCTATAGGATTTTATTGTGTTTGGTGTCTTTTGGGGTATTTTTAAAGCCTTTTTACAGCCTTCTTTAACCTTTTATGCTCCTACCTGATAATATCCTATTGATACTTCCCTCTGTATTTTCCTTATCTTCTCTATGCTTGTTTTTTTCAGCTACTTCTGGTAATTATCTTAAGACATGTTTACATGGAGTTGAGGATAAATTCAGTTCTAACTTCTGAGAACTGCTTTGCTGTAGTTTACCTAAATGTCACACTGTTCATGCAATTCTATAAAGGAAAGTGGTTATTATAGGCTTATTAGTACAAATGGGCATTTAGATGGTGCAATGAATTCTCTCTTTCCTGCCTTGGTATGTCACAATGCAGGCATAGCATCCACCCTAGCTGAAAAAAAGCAGAATTAGGATCAGTAGATTTTGGGGTGGACTTTGCAAATCATGAGGTCTCTAGCTGTGATTTGTCCATTAAGGTGTCCCTAGCCATGATCTGAATGTGCACGCATACTCCGTAACACTAAGTACTGAAGACTCATATGTTGGGAAATGAGGTGTATTAGGGACAATAATACCTGTTTTTAAAGATGATGCAGCTTAGAGGGAGCCAGAAAACAGCTGTGAAAAGCAGTTAGTAGCATGAAACCTAGTTGCATGACTGTCTTTAATATCCATAATCCCAAAATTTAGAAGTCATCTTGTAATTCTGAATTACTGATTACCAGCACACCTTCTTACCAAGCAGTCAGATGAGCCATGGCATTGCCATTTTACTCATTATTTTAAAGCATAATATTAGTAACAAAATGTCCTATTTTATTATTTATCTCATGTGGTTAAATGTCACTTTTTATTCTGTACTAACAGAAGTTCAGTAGGTAGCACTAAGGCTGATATTAGTTATAACATTACAGTACTCCATAATGACTGACCTAACGTCATCTCTTACATTTGGAAAGGAAATCACATTTACCTAATTTTTCCACAGTGTAAAATCTGATACTTTCCATCCTAGTAAATTAGGAAGTATAGCATTGAGTAACATCTAACCAATTTTGAATATCAGATATTTGATTCATCTCCACAGCCTTAGGAAACACAGGTTTAGCTGGAGATGAAAATGACCATGAAAGAGCTAAGTGCAGATTGGCCTTTTATATGGAAGGTTGCTAAGTTTGGATACTGGACTGTTGAGCTTGTATTGCCTGTCTGGCTACTGTTCTGGACAGCTAGGCACAGTACAGCATGCTACTACTTTAACAAATGAAATGTGAACTACCCCTTGGTGCGAAAGCAAGGACGTATTTAGGTACCTGCAAAGGCTTTGCATTTAGATGACTGCAGAGTAGAGAGTAACAACAAACACGTTTCAAAACCTTGATGCTAACAGTGTTATATTTCGTGAGATCATTAATTCCTTATCTGGTGTGTGCATGCCTCTTAACCAGCCTCTTTTGTTTACTTCATATTCATCAGGTTTAGTCTCTGTTGCACTGTTGCAGCCTGTATATGCAGATTAAAAATGCTCTGTTTATCGAATTCCAGGAAAAGCACATATTTTTAGTTGAAAAAAGGAAAACAAAGCAGCCATATAATTTCTACATTTAGAGCTTGGGTTTTGACAGAAACCTGATGAATACAAATTTCAACCCACAGTTGCCAAGGCAGCTGCATTCACTTCTTGACAATCATGGTGCAAAAGATTTTCTTCCTTCCTAATGCACTTTATCTGAAAAAAAGCAAAGTTGTGGTTTCGGTGATTTACTCAATATATACTGCTTTATCACAGACAGGATATTCTCAAATAGCTGTCCCCTTGTGGGCTTCTGAGATTACCAACAAGAATACCAGTAAGCTGCAGTTCTAGTAGTGACTTTTGTATTATCGACACTTGTCCACTTCGAATCGCAAACTATTTTGTATAAATAGCTTAACAACTGCTTAGTAACAATGGCTTAGAGAGTCAGATCATGAACTCCTAACCACATTTCTCTTCTATTAATTTTTGTGAAACTGCCACCTGGTAAAGCAAGTAAACTTCAGTTTCTCATAGGATGATATTTCTGCTTATTAGAACTAAACTCCAGTTTTGTAGATGAGAGGATTTGAATAACATCAAATAAAGTCAAGCATCAAACTTCTGGGATGATTTTCCAACCTTCTGGGTTGCATGTTAGGACTGTAAGTGGCCATTTGGGTCATGAGAGATGTTGGTTGTGGATCCTTTGTTATTTAAGAAAATGAGAAAGATGCTTATACAATTAAATACCCAAAAGTTTCAGAGCAAAATTTTAATTCTACTATATTACTGTATGGCTATAGTCTTCAGCAGAAAGAACTTTTCACATCTAACTCTATTTTTTTCTTTTTTTTTTTTTTTCTATGATCATGTTTGTGGTAATGGACTAAACATTGCAAAACAATGTAACTCATAGCCATTCCTAAAAAGAAAAAAGGGTTCCTGCTTCTCTGTTAGGACCGTATCAATTAAATAAATCACTTCCTTCCTACTTTGTGCAATGGCTATGTTTTATGAAAAACTGATTTACTGATTTGAGGGCTGATGTTTGCTTTAATGTGTGATTGTTATTGCAATTGTAGTGAATTATGTCTTGCATGACTGGATATCTATTCAGACATTAGCATTTAAACTGAATTATCATTTTAATAGTAAAATAAATAAATGGATATTTTTAAGGATCAATACTCTACTGAAAGACCCAAATTCGAACAAATAAACTCTGCCACTGATACATTATCTCTTTTCTCTCTCCATTTTCATTCTCTCAGAACTCTTTTGTCCATTCTCTGGAATGCACCAAAAGTGATCTTTACATATCCTTCAATGCTGTCTCATTACCTTCTAGTTTAATGGACAAAAATATGAAAAATCCTTGGTAAGACATTTATACATTTTTGGTTTTCAGTCACTTGATCTGTCTTCTGACAGACTTTAATATTTATTTCAAGCATTGCGCATTAAATCAAGTCTTAATATAAAATAAAAAAAGTCTCCTATGTTAATATTTCTGTATAAGTGGTGTTTAAGCTACTCTGGGCCAAATTCCACTACCACTGCAAATCCAAATCATCTCTGTCAAGTTCAGTACAAGCTGCACTTTTATCCTCTCCAAGGATCTCTCCATGTTCTTGCTTATCTTTTTGACTGGAACCTTTTCATGTTTCTGGGATAGAGGTATGCAGTTTACCCAGTCTCCTTTTAACTCTATCAGCCCTGGTTACCTATCATACCTAATTTGGCTTAGAAATATGTCTTGAAATGGAAATCTCTTTACAGGCTTTCAACAGTCTTTCCAGAACAAGTGTGGTGGTTGTGAAGAAACAAACCTATTCAGCAGAAAGAAAAATCAAAGAGTATTTCTCCCAGCTAATTGTTATTTTGCTCTTGTAGTGGACCAAATCTCGCCCGCTTCTCCAGGTGTCTGGAAAACTCAGAGAAGAGAAACTCATTACCACTTATCTCCATTCTCAGGTCTGGCACCTGCATCCTCTGTTCTATCTCTTCCTTTCTTTCTTTTTTTTTGTAAGAATGGCATCTGCTCACTAAAGGAGAGGCCAAGACAAAATCCAACAAAAATCTTGAGTACTTCTGTTTCATTAAAAGATGGGTCAATGGACACATGTCAATATGTATGATACAGGTGAGCATGCACTGCATTCTTACCGTTTAATTTCATGTCCTGGGAGTGATTTTGGTTAATTCCTAGGCCTGAGCTTTGTTTAGCCCAGAAAAGGGGTGGTTAAGTTCCCTGGGTGTGCAAAGGGTTCTTTGACTCTGTTATGCCTCAGTACAGGAGGAACAAGGTCATGGCAGAAACTACTGGCAGGGTTAGGCAGTCAAATGATCAGCTTCTCAGTCCCATTTTATCTCAGCCTATGTGGGGTTGTGCTGCTGGATAGTTGTGTAATCAGGCACTTGTAAAGTTCTTGCTTAGAACTGGGCTTTCAGACCAGTGCCTACTCAGTCCAGTATGAACTGGGTAGTTTTGCTTCCTACAGAGCACCATAAAACTATGCTCTTGTCAGTCAGGGAGTAACAATAGGTCTGAGACACGGGATTTCCAATACTTGTTTCACAAAGCTGGTGTCTGAATCTTGTTTAGCCCATTTTTCAAAATTTCTAGGTGTCTGATGGTAAGAAGATGCTGTTTGATCTCAAGGCATGATACATCTGAAAACATACAGTTCACAAAATAAGCCAATTTGAATGTATATTTATACATATTATTACAAGGAGGGAAGCAAATATGAAGTTGCAAACTAGTTCTGTTGTTATTGCTGTGTTGTAGGTGTATGAGTTAGGAATGAGATTAGATAAGCAAATGTCATTGCATTGGTGGAGAAATCAATACTCTAGATGCAAAAAACCCCAAACCTAAATTTATTTCATTTTATACCAAATTTCTAAATTATATTGACAATCTCCTCAAGCTTTTTGAATGCTGCCAGGGAAGGTGTTTGACATCAAAAATGAGTAATAGCTTCATTTATTGGCCACAGGAATTTCAAAGTATACATTTAAAAAACTTATTAGGAAGGATATGATATTTTGGATTTTCATGACAGCTATGAAAGATGTGGAGATTTACTTTCTAGGTGAGCCATAGGTGGCCAATATAAAGAAGTAATTCACCTAAAACCTTTTGGCAGGCTGAGGAGGTGAATGAGCTATCACTAGTAGAAGGCAGAATATCAACTACTAATTAGCCTAAATGGTGATGTTTTCTAGTAAAAAAAGTTAGATTTTCATCGGCGATGGATTGCAAGACATCCACTCAAAAGCTGGAATTAAGACAGGGACAACAATTTTTAGACAGTCTTCATTATACTTACATACATGTTTTTCTTAACTTTTGG
The DNA here is from genome assembly GCA_013389885.1 of Geococcyx californianus. Classification (NCBI taxonomy): domain Eukaryota; kingdom Metazoa; phylum Chordata; class Aves; order Cuculiformes; family Neomorphidae; genus Geococcyx; species Geococcyx californianus. The sequence goes on from VWPV01027081.1 coordinate 12,536, forward strand.
CCCAAAGCAGCTCTTCCTCAGGCTTTCCTTGTTGCTTTTCAAAAGATTTCAGAGGTTTCTCACTTTTCTCCTTGTTGAGGAAAAATATTATAGGTGGAATGTAGCCCTCTGGAAAATGCATCTTTCTTTTTGGTAAGGCAAATATATAATATTCTGCAATCTTTAGGTTGATCTTTGAAGATAGTATTGATATTCTATCAAAACTCATAGTCCATAAATCATGCTGCAAATTACATGCGTGGTTATTAAAAAAATATAGACAGTTTTAGAGATCCCAAGTGATATTTTATGGCCACGACTGAAGATTTCCCATAGTAGAAAATACTGTTTAGTGTAAAGTATATGTGTCATGCCACTGTATTATGGTCAATCAGATGATACAGCAAGTTGCAAAGATGGACTCAGATGATGTCCAGCAGAAGGAATTCAGTGGTGATAATTTAGACAAGTTGGGGACTGGCTTCATGGGTTAAATGTATCAATTTTTCTTTCCTGTGTTCTCAGCTTAGGGTTCATTGTACTAACTGCCAGCTCCAATTACACTATGCCATCATGTTTTAAGAGAGCTACTGCAATATAAATAAGGCAGAGAGTGGATTAAAAAACACTGAGGGATTTAAAACTGAGGCATAAATGCAATTCAGATCTCATGACATGTCTTTCAACATTCTTGTTGGAGTTTGAAAAACTTCAAAAGTGAATGAGAGCTACTAGTTCTCCAAACTGTATTATTGAACTTTATCAAACAAGACATCATTGTTATTTAAAAATGGAGAATTTGAGGCACAAATAAGGAATAGCTCAGGAACCAAAAACCAGAGACATATTAATTTAATACGTAATTATCTATTTTTAAGGTTATATTAGTCCAGTCCTCTGCTCTTAACCATGCAAGCTTCTTTTTGCTTACACAACACATGGCTTCATTGAGAAAAGATTTGGAAAAGGTCATTAAATTGAGTTGTTAAGGCTTAAGTGCACACGAGGTGTCAATTCTCATTAGAATTATGCTCTGTTGTACTACAGCAAGCTGCTTCTCAGGAATTTGCCACTGACCAAGGATTTCAGATTTTGCACTTTTTAAAAATATTTTATTTCCAGAGGATTCAGCAATGCAGTATCATTCCAAAATATTTCTTCACCAAATCCTACCTCAGTTTTCCTCTCATTACAATGAGGCTGATGTCCCCAGATGTTATCTGTAGAGAAAGGAAAGTCAGCAATAAGGAGACAGAAATCATTCATCAACTGTGCTAAAAATCAAGGTTTTAAAATTTTTAACATATTTCTATATATCTGAAAATCTGTGTTTCAGAGAAATGTAGCATCTTTTTTGTTCTGCCTGCTGATGATCCAGCAATGCTTTTTACCTGGATAGGATCAGCAGGATATCATGGTATGGTGGTTGGCTATACTTAGATTTTTGCACATTTCCTTTGGACATCTCCAGTCTTTATGATCTATTTAGAGTAGTGGAGGTTTGTTTTTTTTTTTAAAAAGATACTGAACCAAAGAATTTTTCTCTCTTTTCAGATGCATGTATGAATCTGTTTGTGTGTTAAAATATATATTAATGAAGCAACCTACCTCAAAACATAAATAAATAGCTATAGGATCTCACCAGCTGCTGATGCTGCCAAAGGGAAAAGGAAAAGTATTCATTTCAGCTGAGCACAGGATCACACCCTGAATAAATCTGCTTTCAATTTATCAGTGCTTTCCAACATGACTGTCAGGAGAAAGAGAGTAAAACTTTTAAAGAAAAAATTAACTTTCACTTAGTCTTTGACAACAGTGTGCATTACAGTGATTGAACTTTATTAAGAGAATTGTTTGCCAGCTCAATTTGTCTTTCTTTTGGCAGCTCTGGCATAAATATTTAATTTAATTTATGTTCCAAATTAAAAAAATGTCTCTATAAAGGCTGAGCAGTACCTGCCTACAATGAAAAAAATGATGTTTATATATTGCTGTGCCACTCACAATGAAACATCTCTATATGAAAGCTGACTGTTCCCTTGTAGCCTGAAGTTTTAACCCTTTCTTAGATGGGCTGAACGAGGAAGACTGTAGAGTTAGAAAAGTTCACTGAGAGGTGGAACAGATGCCTGTCAAAGGGAAATATTTTCTCTGGGAAAGGATGGTTTTCTTGCTTTTAACATGATATTTGTCTATGTTTTCTATGTTATGTTAAAATGGACAGAAATGAGACATTTTTTTGTCTGTACCTGGGGAATAGTGTACCCCTCATAGAACACTGGTGGTAGTGAATTTCATTAATGCTACATTTAGCTGGGTGTGTCAAAGTACTTGAGTCCCAGGAGCAGTGACTGAGTACAAATTTGCTAGGGCTTTACTCGTACCTGATCAATAGGATTCCTGCCATTTTTCCCCAAGTAAAGATGATATCTCCAACTGCATCTTTTATTTATTTCATTTTTAAGGACTAAATTCTGAAATTCAAAACCTGTATAATCATCAGTTCTGCATGTGTGCAGGACTTGGTTTATTCATACAAGCAGCTTTTCTGTCTGTTTTCTGTTGACATTTATAATGAGATTATATTTTTCATTCACAGTGAGTGTTCCTTGTGACACACAGGGATGTGAGCCTGTGACACTGGAACAATGAAGATTCAATTGCCCTGACAGTGAGGAGACTGTAGTAATGGTTTTACAGCAAAAGCCTTGCCATTTTTTGTACATTGTATTAAATTAGACTTCTCCAATGTTTGTGAGTGAATGTGCACTTTTCACATGAGCAAGGGGAATGCTTGCTCACATTGTTTGACACACAGGTGGTTACAACCAAGGTGTCCTTATTTAGCCACACCAACCAAGACCAGAAGCAAGTACTAGGTCATCTGAGTTGAGCTCAAAGATTTTCCTCTGGCCTTACTGTGCTGCTAAAGAGAGGAGACTAGAGATAAAAAAGTAATTTCAAAGGTGAAAGTGAATGAGGTAGACAAATCCAGTTGGTTTTTTAACTCTTGTAAAATAGCCAAAACTTGTTATCTTTGGTAATGAAACAAATTAACAACTTGTTATTTTCACAAATAATACATATTTGAAATAGTCATTGCTCCTAGCTTCATAAGATGCTCAAGAATTTTTACTTGATGCTAAACAATATTTTGCTAGTTGTACAGAAAAAGACCTCACAAAGGAATCTACCCTGAAGAGTAAACTGTCTCCTATCTTCCCACCCTGCCAGCCACACAGACCACTCTGTGCTGCTCTGCACAACCTTTTTGACACACTTGGAAAAACACCTTCTTTCCCCTATCTGAGGTACTACCTGATCCAGTGGAACACAGGCTGTACAGGGAGAAGCATTCCCATTGTAGAGAGGAAGTCATCCAGGGTGCCAAGGCAGCTACTTGGCCTACCTGAAACTTGTGACTGGGAAAGAAACTCCCTTATCATGTGAACTCCCGTATCACCTTGAGCAGGCACGCTGGGAAGTAATACCCATTGTTACACTACAGTGATCCAGAGCACTTGGGTGCTCCCTCAGTGCTCTTGGGCTCCTGTGTGTCTGGCAAGAGGAGCTGTGACCACCTGAGTAAAAGACTAACCATCAGTCATGCTCCCCTGGGCACCTGACACTTGGGTCATGGCCCAGGTAAAGTGATCTGGTGGAACCAGTGGAAATTTCCACTAGTATGACAGCTTCCAAGTGCAGCTAAAGTGAATATTAAAATTCCAAAGTGAATATTCAAATATCTGATCAAGGTCAATTCTCAAAATCCTACAAGTACACGATTATACGGAAGACCTTTTGAACTCTTCTGGATTGCAGCATGCTGAGATCACTAATCTTCCCGTGAGTTGGGACACTTCTCAGGTGTAGGGTATGATGTCATTTGCTAACACAGCAAATGAAAAGGCCTTAGATGAAGTTACCCCCCCTTACTCCACCAGTGTCTGTTACGGAAAGCTGGTGTGTTGTAGGCGAGTATACTTACCAGTCTTAGGAGGGAAATTTTCAGGCTAGCCTCTCTCTGTCTGTCATGTCTTGTACTTCATTTGTCCTTAAGTTTTTACACCTTGGTGTACATGTGTATCTCTATATCTCTGTGCTTACATATACACTTGTTATGCTCTGTAGTAAATAGGAATGAACATTTTTGAATCTGATTAAGGTGTTGATTAATTTGGTTATAACACATATATTGAATATTTTAATTACTTTATTAATCAATTNACTTGGCCTACCTGAAACTTGTGACTGGGAAAGAAACTCCCTTATCATGTGAACTCCCGTATCACCTTGAGCAGGCACGCTGGGAAGTAATACCCATTGTTACACTACAGTGATCCAGAGCACTTGGGTGCTCCCTCAGTGCTCTTGGGCTCCTGTGTGTCTGGCAAGAGGAGCTGTGACCACCTGAGTAAAAGACTAACCATCAGTCATGCTCCCCTGGGCACCTGACACTTGGGTCATGGCCCAGGTAAAGTGATCTGGTGGAACCAGTGGAAATTTCCACTAGTATGACAGCTTCCAAGTGCAGCTAAAGTGAATATTAAAATTCCAAAGTGAATATTCAAATATCTGATCAAGGTCAATTCTCAAAATCCTACAAGTACACGATTATACGGAAGACCTTTTGAACTCTTCTGGATTGCAGCATGCTGAGATCACTAATCTTCCCGTGAGTTGGGACACTTCTCAGGTGTAGGGTATGATGTCATTTGCTAACACAGCAAATGAAAAGGCCTTAGATGAAGTTACCCCCCCTTACTCCACCAGTGTCTGTTACGGAAAGCTGGTGTGTTGTAGGCGAGTATACTTACCAGTCTTAGGAGGGAAATTTTCAGGCTAGCCTCTCTCTGTCTGTCATGTCTTGTACTTCATTTGTCCTTAAGTTTTTACACCTTGGTGTACATGTGTATCTCTATATCTCTGTGCTTACATATACACTTGTTATGCTCTGTAGTAAATAGGAATGAACATTTTTGAATCTGATTAAGGTGTTGATTAATTTGGTTATAACACATATATTGAATATTTTAATTACTTTATTAATCAATTGATAAGTAATCTTACATTAACAAATTCTAAATTCCTGATAAATCAAAGTTTTAGTAAATTCATATCCATGATGATATACAATAACTTTACATGGTAATTTCAGAGTGTGTAATGCATGCAGGGTAATTCAAAACAAATTTTAAGATATTTCAGACAATAAATTCCCTCATCTGAATCAGTACAAGTGTTTATTCTCAGTTTAAATTGAATTGAATTGAAAGGCTTTATAGTCTGAAAAGCCCGGACATCTTTGAAATTATTTTATGCGTATTTTTCAATTACATTGTCGTTGGGTGACTTCGAGTACTAGATGTTTTGCACAGCAAACTCATGAAGATGTTAGAACTGACATTTTGTCACAGCAAAAGGATGTTTTCCCCCTTTTTCTTTTTGTAACAGAAACATTATTACATAGCTGGAATATCCCTCAAATTGTGACTTCAATTAGATTGGACCTACAGAAACAATATTGTTTTACCTACAAGTCAGTATTATGACATTTTAATAATTTCTGGAGTAACAGTGATTTTAGTGGGCTTACTTAGCAGAGCGTGTGTGTGAGTAGTGATCAAGATCATCACAAGCTGGTAAAGTCAGCACTTGGTCAAAGGAGTGACAGGAGGTCAGAGCTCTGTCCTTCAGATATTTAGATTAAATAAATACACCTATAGAATAATGAAAAGGCAATACAAGCCACAGCAAAAATTTCAAGCACAAGCAAAATTGATGCCAGTTATTACCTTGCTTAATCAATTATTTCTTGCAAAATTATTGTTTATTTTGTAAAAGCAGATGAAGAATCTGTGTGTCATTTGTGCTTGGTTTTTCTATTCTAATTATATTCCAAGCTAAATTCTTTTACTCAGTGTCTCAATCTCACAGAAAACAGCACTTTATCTGCTAAAAGCAGGGAGCCAGGTAACTCATTGGTTGAGATTTAAGTCAAAATTAGGTAGCCCCTCCTCTTTTTTTTATTCTTACTGTTCTCTTTCCTGTTGGCAACTACTGTTTTTTGCATCTTCTGGTAAACACATTACACATTTCTTGTAAAGGCTTTGTGTGAGCTCCCCTGCATGGTGACCTGTTTGGGAATATCCTCCCGTGCAAAGTCTGACCAGTTCAAACACGCTTTAGGATGGGAAGCTGTAGGAACAGAAAAAAATGGTCTTGATCCTGCAAAACCTAATTTGCTAGGAAATGATTTGTGAATTTCTCTCAGATATTTTCTTAGTGTAATATTTTAAAGGTTATATAGAACATAATTGCTCTACAGCAGGCCAGAAATATGACTAAAGTATGACTGGGAACTTTGGAATTTGTTACTGATGTGTCTGGCTGTGCTGAGACAGATGTAGCTTTAGACATATAATTAGGAATGAGGACCTAACCAGTCTGTGCAGGGAGGATACTGCAGTATGAGGCAGTGCACTTCAATTTAAATTTTACGGACTTGCTGAGGGTCATTGTTCAGCAACAAGACACTATTCAATGATTTCTATTCCACATTTAAGATTTTTGATTTTATCTAATGTAGTATATGCTAAGAATTCATGAATTTATGGTTCCTACCATGTTTCTTTCTCTTTGGGTGGAAAAATACCTGCCAGCTGCTTAGTAAACTTCTGAATCTGATTAAGTGGCTTTATATTTAGAGACTGTTCTCCCCAGAGTGCTCAAAATTAAGTTGTCAGTGAAAGAAATTGTATCACTTGAACAGAGGGATGGGGGAGTACTGAATAGGTACAAATATACAGAGAGAATGGAAATGCTTGGGAATTTACAAGGGGAGGAGCATTGGAAAAGGTAAAAAGGCTGATCATCAGTGAGTTCCTCACTGTTTTACAGTCTGCCTCTCCCCCTTGTCCTTAGACAGTCAATGCCCTTTAGCGATAGGGGCAATACTGCTGGAAAAGACAACTAGAAACAAAAAAAAACCCTGGAGAAGAGATTGTAATGGCGTGATATTTCCATGATTAGGACTTCGAATGCTCATACAAAGGGAATCCCAACTGAGTGTTTTGAATTTGATTTTGCTCGATTTTTCTTTACAGCATTTGTACACTGTTACTTGCCGAAGTGTAAATGCTTTCTTTCCTGTACAGCATAAAATATCAAGAAAGTACTCAGGGTTTTTTTTCCATGAGGTATGAGGGTGCTTCAGGCTACAAGGAGCCTGTCTGGGAATTCATTGCATGGTACATGTAAAAAATGCTTATAGCATCTTGTTGGACAGTTGTGGTTCTAGATGTGGATCTGCCTCACACTGCACAAGTAACTTGGATTTGCAAATTGTTAAGTTCTTTTATGTTAGAAATGAAAGTAAACAGCATAGAGTATCTCAGCTGAAAATACTCCAGTTATAATGTCTACAGATACCATATTTTCTCCTATGTCTAGACATTCATCCCAAGTTACAGGGCTTCTTCCCGTGCTTTTGGGGGCAGGACTTGCCTGTTCCAAGTGCACTGGACATCTGGAGTCTACTTATTCCTACCATCTATTTTTTTACCTTAGTTGCTGTTCTTAAGATATTTTTTCTTACCTCTGGGTAGTCCTTATGAGTGTGTCCTGGATAGTATCTTTTCCTAAGGATATTCCTTTGTGGCTATAAACCTGCAGCTGACTGCTCGGGTTTTCCCCACAAACCAGCATTAAAATCAGTCCTATGTGTTGAATAGAATACCTTACATGTGCTGTACATAGCACATCATTTGTAGCATATGTTATTTTAGATGAAAAAAATTTTGAGTAAAACATAAACTTAATTAAAACCTGAAACTTGTAGCAAAACAAAGCTCTTTTTTAAAAAATAATGTAAATAAATCTAGCTTTCTGCTGAAACTGTATTTTTTTTTTTTATACAATATGTAAATATGTCCACGCTTCCCAGATACCTTTTCATTTTTATCAAGGTGAAAATTATTTCATCTGCAGCAGCAGGACATGCTTTACAAACACGTATCTGTGCTGTAAAGCAAGTGTTAAAACCAAACACTTAGGCAGTCAGGAATGGATCAGCTTTTAGGATATCCGTTTACCTTCACCAAATACAGGGAGAGCCCAGACATACCTTTCACAGACTGGATCATTTTGGCTGACTTAGTATTATGAACCCTGCTTAAAGTAACTACATCTCCAGAAGCATAGTAGTGAGAGTCCATCCTTAGCTGTGAAACATAGTGCTTTGAATTCAGACTCCACTTCAGGAAGCCCCCTTGCCTCTGCTTGTTAGAAGCAGGACTGATGTATCCAGAATGAGATCAGTGTGTGCATGCTATATTACTTCTGTCCTTCCTAAAGATTTTTTTCTTTGCTATTGACTTGCAAACTGAAGAAGGCAAATGGACTTGTGGTCTTAGCTCATACAGCCACTCATATCTTTACATTCTTATGAAAATAGTGTGAAAAAACATACTGACATTTTCAAATTATCTACTTGAATTCAGAAAGCCAACAGTTCTGCAGTGGTCTCTAGCCAAAAAAACCACCCCAAAGCCCCAAACCACCAAACCCCAAATAAAAACAACAAAAAACCCACTCTAAACAAAAAAAAAGAAATATGTAATTTTGCATTTCCTTGATGTTCAGCCTTTAAAATAAGGGCTGAAATTTCATTGAGCTGTGGCTGATGCACACTTGACTGGTAGTCACTGTTTTAATACTTTGGTTCTGGACCTTCAGCTGTTTATGCTGGCGTTCCTTGGACATACATTAAATTTCCTATCTGGACTGCATCTAGCTTTTCCTTCCACAGAAAGCAGTAGGTGCAGACAGGCATATTTACTGCTGGTGCATACTTACTCCAGTGCAGAATTAGAAGATAGCAGATGCAAGTTTCTTGGATGAGGACCTAGGATATTCTAGATCTTCTTAACTGGGTGATGTCTAGACAAGGGAATGAGCAAGGGCCATCCCTGAGCTGCTTGTCAGGAAGCTCTCCATGTGCTTTTGACTATGGCAAGAGGCTGTTGACCTAAGAGGCTCAGCGTTCAACTAGACTGGTGAAATGACATGGGTAGTAGATGTTCATGTAGACCTTTATCTCAAGGCAACGCTGAAGTGTCTGAATTGGGAGTATGGGAAAAGATTGGAGGTATTTGAGAGAAATGGGCTTAGGTATTTGATTAGGATAACTTCTTTAACTGAATTATTTACTAGCTTGTTGCAACTTTCTTCTCAAAACTGTTCTCTTTCTTTTTCATTTGCATTGTCCTCTGTTGAATGTTTGGAAGTTATACACAGGATATGTGCTACCTGCTGATTTTTGTTGTTGGGTGTTTCTTCTATTTTTTTTGTATCTTCTGAATAAAATCTCCCAGAGCCAGTATGGAAGAACATCCTAGTATTTCAACCCAAGTTTTTATGTTAATTAGAAGAACATATTTATCATAGAATCATAGAATCACTAGGTTGGAAGAGACCTCTGAGATCACTGAGTCCAACTGTGCCTGTCTCCCTACTAAACCATATCCCCGAGAAACTCATCCACCCGTTTTTTTAAACACCTCCAGGGATGGCGCCTCCACCAAGTCCCTGGGCAGCCTGTTCCAATCCCTGACCACTCTTTCAGTAAAGAAATTCTTCCCAATGTCCAGTCTAAACCTCCCCTGGTGCAACTTGACGCCATTTCCTCTCATCCTATTGCTTGTCACTTGTGAGAAGAGCCCAGCACCCACCCCGTCACGACCTCCTTACAGGCAGTTGTAGACAGTGATGAGGTCTCCCCTCAGCCCCCTCTTCTCTAAGCTAAAAAACTCCAGTTCCCTCAG
>VWPV01027081.1:22372-97850 GCA_013389885.1 Geococcyx californianus
CAACACCCCCAGGTCCTTCTCTGCCAGGCAGCTCTCCAGCCACTCTTCCCCAAGCCTGTAACGCTGCACAGGGTTGTTGTGACCCAAATGGTGGACTCTGCACTTGTCCTTGGTGAACCTCATCCCGCTGGTTTCAGCCCATTAATTTCCTCCATTAAAAGCATCCAAACATGTTTTTGGCACATTTTTTTTCTCAAATTTTCCCTTTATTGAACTATATTTCAGTTATAATGAATTATTGCTTTGCTAAAAAAAATCAGCTTTTTCTAGATTTACACCTCAGCATATATTTTCAGTAACTTTGTTATTTTTTTTTTTTAATTTTCCTTTTTGTCTTTTGGACTGATTGAGCAGCATTAGGTGCCTTAGCTTAAGGAGAGTTGAACTGTGGGACTGAACATGAGAAAGCAGGGATCAAGTCTGTGTTTTCACAAAATGGGAAGGAAAAGATAATGCAAGGTTTCTGAATATTTTTCCCCCTCTCTTGGGCATTGTCTCAGTGTATTATCTGTGAATTCCTGCTTTCTCTGGATGGGTCCTGAAGAAGTTTCATTAAATCACCTGTGAAACATTTAGTTCTTGAGTTGTACTTCCTGAGAAAAGAAGGATCTTATGGAGGACAGATATTTGCATTCATTTTCACATCCACAGTCTTCCTTTCTCTGCTGATAGCCCTCACTTACCATTTCAACCAAAGGGTTAAAACATTTTTTTCCCATCACTGTCTCACAAATCTTCTTTTTCCATCTCTGCCTGGTTTGAGTTAGATAGAGGGTAGATTTTTGAATTTAAAGCTGTCCTGGCTTTCTTTCTCATGCTGGGTTTTCCAGGTTTCTCAGTTGCCTTGCTAAACAAGCAGAGCTCTAGTAAATAAGAGTGAGGGAATGTGCACCACATCAGGGCACATATCAATTTCTCAGCAAGTGGAAGATGAGTTAGACCAAGCATTCATAGAAATTAAGAAGTTACCTCATGGTTAGCTCTGAATTTTATAAGGCACCATTGATAGAAGAATCTCTCTTAAATACTTCAATTATTCCCTCCCTGACAGGTTTGCTTGAAACAAAACCTAATCTTCTTCCACAAAAGCCCTCAACTCTTTAAGCAAAATATAATATTTACCCATACGTTTGCCTCACTATCCCTTTCATGGACTGAAAAACCTTTTTTGTCTTGATGATGTTGATAACTGAAAGAAGCTATTGATATCTGAAAATCAAAAAAATCCCAAACAATTCTCTGGGTCGATTTAAAGGTTTCATTTAAATAAAAAGAACATTTCTGTAGTGATATTTCTATGTGTTTGCTCACTAGTTCTTCTGTGATTTACTAGTTCAGAGGCAGAAATTTTCAGACCTCTGTGTCCTCCCTCTGCTTCTTTCTGTTATTATACAAAACTTTGAAAAGCTTACCTGCTTTGCAAAATGAGCCTGCTCCACAAAATAAGCCTGCTCCTTCTTCAGTGAATGAATACAGAAACATGGCAATTGACTTTAGGTGAAAATGATTCTGACTGTGAAGAAGAAAGGTTCTTGTCCTTTAACGCTACTTATGTTTCTGTATTCTGCTCTTCAAAAAGTACAGGGAAGTTTTAAATCTAAAATACGAGCAGGTTGCTGAACGTGGTTTCCACAAATGTCTGACTCCAGCTGAAGCTTCACATAACTACATTTTTTTTAACATTAGGCTGCTTCTATGAAGTCTAGAAATGCAGATTCAGAGATCAAAAACATCCCTCAATACGAGAAGCTTATGTGTCACCTGCTCTTAGTAAAAACTTTTCCTGGAGAATTGGGTTGGGCAGTGATTTTAATTGGAAATAGACATAGCCTTCACAAGAGGACCAACAGCAATATCAATAGATACTTGTAAGTAACTGCTGCAGTTGACATTTCCATCTTTCAGCTAGTTCGCAGTTTTGGTTACCACTATGCTTGTTCTCATATACTGACGCAGGGGCCGTGGAAACAAATGCATACTGGGAAGGCCAGGGTGGAGGGCAAGATGTAGATATTGTGTGAAACAGTGTCTTCTGCCTCTCTTGGTAGAGGGGAATCATTAACAGGATCTTATTAAACAGTCTTTTAGGTAGTATTCAGCTGATGACCTTTGTATCTCACTATTGAATTAGCAGTAAAATTAAGCATAAACTCCATACAGGCTCTCAATTTTGTTTCCTAAGAACTTGGACCCAGGTTATTCTGGTTACTCATTGGATACTGGATGAAAAAACAAAACCCTTCGCTGTCTTGAGATTTCTTGGAAGCATCTGTTGTACCTACCAAAGTGACCCAGTGTCTCTATAGATGTGATGGCTGGTCCCCATGTGTTACTTCTCCATAATGCTCATAAATCCAACTCAGATGCTATTCCAGTCAGCTGCCTCCCCACCCCTCCCACTCCTCCCAGAGCCTAGACACATTGCGTCCTTGTCTGCTCTGTCTTCTCCCTCCTTTCCTTGGCAGGGAGCTACATGGCAAGGAATGAGGAGAAAGAATAGCTAGAAATGATTAAATCAGGATTGCTAGGAAGTATGCATATATGTGTTGGAATGCTGTCACATGTAGGTGCACTGGAGGGAGAAAAACTACACCAGAACACTTTTGAGTCTGGTAGACTTTTAGAGCAGTGATCTTGCTGATATTAATAGCTTATTTTTGAAGTGGATGGCGGCAGCACAGACAAAAGGGAAACGAAATGCGTGCTAGATGCCTTCAGTCTTGTCACAGAGGTAAAATTTCCCTTCTCTAATATTTAAGCAACTTTTTCTTTCCCCCAAAACCACTTTTTATTTTTTCAGCTGTGGGATCCATCTGGGCCTTCCTTTGCTAACCTGTGCACGTAAAGAAGGCAAGGTTCTTTAGACTCCTCGTGAAGTAGAATCCAATGCCTTGACTCCTCCTGGAATATTTTCTCTGCTCCATGTCAATTTCAGCTTGAGGGTTTTTGGATGTAACTGCCCACAGTGTTACCTGAGCAGATTTCATCAATGCCTTGTATTATTTTACTAATACTCGCCCTGAACTTTCAGCAAACATCTTGGACTTGGCGAGTCTTATATTGTCACACTGACTCAAAGGGAAACCAAGGCATGAACTGGCTAGAATGATACAAAGAAGAAAACTGGTGCAAACCCCTGAATACTCATAACGCTTTTTGGGCGCCCTAAGGTACCCATGGAAAGGTAGCTGCTGAGAGTGTGAAAAGAATGCTACCTTGACACATGCATGCAGCTGTAATTGATTACATCTAAAAGGAACAGTAAAACCATGTTAAGAAAAGAGTGCTGACTGAGTTCTACAGAAACTAACCTGAAAAATATCTAATAGAAAAACAGGGGCAAGTAGTTAGTATCTGTAACTTCTAGACTGCAGGAAAGGAAGGAAGAATAATACATCTCTGTAGTATAATTTCTGAACTTAGAAGGAGTAAACATGAAACAAGAAGGTATTGTACAGCTCCCTCCCTTGTCTTGTTCAGGCTGCTGCTATTACACTGGACTTGAGAAATGCCAAAATACTTTTCCTGAGAACTAGTCAGGAAATTCACTTCACCTAAGTCATGTTCTCCTGACTCTGACAGGTGGCATATTGCTAACATATAACATATTGCTAAATTAACAATTTATAGCAATAACATATCATGAGAAGAGGGATTCTACATAATATGGCATAGTCACATACAAGGTTACTTCATACTTTACTTTCTGGAAAAGTATGAAAAAGCTAATCAAGCTTACAAACAGTAGGATTTACTTCTCTCTCTCCTTCAATCATTTTAAGTTTGCCTTTCTGTTTGCCCAAGTTTGATTACTGCTGCTCCTGTTTGGCATGGATCAGCTCTACCGAGCCTAGTGTCCTGATAGCTATGCGTGTCCCTACACATAGGTTCCACTTGATTAAAATGAGCAGCTTAGCCCACAGTCCTCTAGAATCAGATGTATCTTTTTGCAAATCACTAGTTAAAATTAAAAACTAAGGTCAGAAAAAACTAAATAGGAGGGTTTATGGGAGACTCATTGCACAAGAATGTAAGATGGGAGGCATGTGTTTATAGTACAAACTAGTACAAAAATAGTTAATCACAATTATACTCTTTTCCATTCAGGTCTATCCTAAAAAAAATATTTCACAGTCTTCTAGGAGCTTATGACGCCAACATGATCTCAGCTGCAGAAAAAATTGCCTAAAGACTGTACAGCAAATTTAAGCAATAGAAAAGCCGGTGAGTGTTAAAGTTATGGGATAAGAAAAGTGAGGAGGGTGTGGTTATAAAAGAAGTTTATTCACATTTGATAGGGCAGTTGTTACTTTATGTATCATATCTTTTCAGATTATTTTCCCCAAGGAATTTGTGGTGTAAGATGAGAGAGCATTACTAAAAAATGATGATGGTAATTGGACCATCATAATGAAAATAATGAGTTCAAAAGAGAAAAAAGAGCAAGGATTCTGGCACAAGAAATAATGTAGTAGCAGTTCTCCACAGGCAGCAAATAATTTATTTGAATAAATAATTAATAGATTTGTCACAAAGTACTTAGATTGTGAAATATTGAAAGTAGACCTTTTTCCAGAAGCTCAGAATCAATGAGTTCTCCAACAGAGTATGAAACTTTATTGTTCAGTGATTAGAGAATTTCCTGTATCTAGATTTATTCGAGTTTCTGTTTCCTTACTCTCTTCCTTTTGTTTCACTGGCTGCAGGGGAGACGATGGGGGAAAGAAGACATAAGAAAAGAGTGTTTCTAATTCCCGTATTGACTCACGTCCTTTTTTTAAAGGCATCCAAGAAGAAAACCCAAATCAGATGGTCAGTGGGAGACCACTCACAGGAACATAAAATGAGAGGAATCTGTTTATATGTAGAAAACAAATCAGTCACATACCAGTACAGTTCAGAGAGAAAAACATACCCAACATAGGAAATCTTATAATCAATTAATACTTTTTAGATGCAGCTGCAGTACTGGATAGGAGAAGGGAAATAACTGATACCAAAGTTATCTGTGGAAACTAGTATGAATATTTTATTCTAAGTTTAGTATTAACTGTTTCTTCACTGAAAACATAGAAAAGCATCTGGAAAATGATTAGGATTCAAGTCATGAGAGAAATAACTAAATTATGGTATTGTACTGATGTAGAAATGGACCCTTTGAAGACTAAACAAACATCAGGAACAGTAGTTATCCAGCTTCTTAATTTTGGATTGCAGTTCTCACAGAGCACTGGCAATATGCCAAAGTTATTTCATGTTCCTCTGTTCAAAAGAAAGTGACATATCAAAACTGCTTATGGCAGGTGAAACATGGTGATTTTTGAGACTTCTGTCAATAAAGACAAAGCAGTTGCATTCCTGTCACTATTTTTGGAATGCATAACAACATGCGGGCCTCCCACTTTCCTGGTGAAGGCAATGTCATGCCAGTGAGAAGAAAAGAACTACATATGGGAGGGTGCCCACCTTGAACAGATATTTCCAGATTCCTGAGAAGGCTATAGCAGAGCTGCATCCTTTTGCCAAAACACCCGGACTCTTTTTAATCAAAATTTTTTTTGTATGTGCTTGTTGAATATTATTTTCCCTTCCACCTTCTTCCTTGTCCTTTCTCCCGTATTTTTGGTTTGGAAAACCTTTGAGTAGAATGGAAGTCAGTGTTCCAGACCTCTTAAAATCAGAAGTTTCCCTTTAGAATGAGAATATAGTTTAAGCCTGTTTCTAATGTTTATCTAATGTTTCTAATTGTATATCTATGTCAAACACTCATGTCAAAAAGCATTACAAAGGTAATTACAAAAGGTATTACGAAAATTACATTTTTTGCCCTAATCCATGTTTAAGCTTTACAATCAATGTCAGCATCTAATTTTTTGTTATTACTTTGCTTGACTTGTCTCTGCATCACTTTGAATGGAAACAACATTTTAAAATAGTATCGTCATTCGATAAAAAAGTCTTAATCAGAAAGTAAAAAAAATTATTCACCCATGTGCTGTATTTTTGAGTTGTGTCTTCCTGCCCTTCATTGCGTAGAACTGTCCAGTTGCATATTTATGTAAGTCTTATACTTAATTTCTGTACCTTTCTATGTGTCCCTGTATATCAAATCATGACTAAAATCTAGAGGAAATGCCACAGGCAAAATATTCAGAATTCAGAACAGCTGGATTCACTTTGGGTTACATTTGTCATGAACTAGGTTTACACAGAATGAGTTCTATGATCTAATTCAGTCAGGGATATTAATTAGCCACTAGACCAATGACAGCTTTAAAAATGGAGTTTTGATACATTTGGGAAACTAAAAATTGTTCTTTCAATTAAGTCTAAATGAAGAAAATCAGTAATCTTATTTTGGAGTAGTTAGGAGACGTGTATCACAAGGAGATGAAATAAATTCAAGATAATTTTGTGATTCTTGGATTCTGTTCTTCTCAGCTTCAGACACTGCTTAGGACATCGTGAGTGTGACCTTCACTGAGGTCAGCTGGTCCCAGGGCTCCGCGGTGGTGCAAAATCTTGACTCTCCTCCTCAACTCAGAAGTGATCATTATAAATACCTTTCGGGATCTTCAGCAGTACAAAGTTTATGAAATCTTATGAAATAATCCCTGCAGGTAATTTGGGTTTGAAATAGGCCGTATCTAGATTAGCTAGAAAACCACAGGGGACTAGAACTCTGGGACATTAGTATAGTTTGTCACCAGGTTTCACTGAGAATTGGGATGAAAAATTTTTATATCAGTTATTATTCTTGAAGTTAAATACTATGAATGTTGGTTTGAAGATGATAAAACCTGTCCTATTTTAATCTTCGATGAAAATGAAATATTATGATGTTCCCAATGGAATTCTGAATTAATTGAGACTTAGTTAGTTAATAAAAAATTAAAACACTTCCTTTTGATTTTCAGAAACTAAACTAAAACAGATTAACCCACACACCTCCTGGGGCACAATTATCCATAAATGTATTCAGTTTAGGAACTGAATAAAGCAGGTGTGTCTGTGTCATTGATCCAGAGCTATGCATCTCTCTCAATATCATACACCTTTGAGAGAAGATAATCCCTGTTTCTTTTTCTCCCATGGAGGTATGGTAGGTAGGATATTTAATGGAATATATTTTGGTCAATTACTTCTAATAACACATGCTATATGTCTATAAAAGCATACAAACAAAGCATGATATTGTGCTTTGGAAAACTCCAAAGATATTTCAAATCTTGGAAAAAAAATCAATAAATACCTAACTATACATTAAAAACCTACAGAGACAACAAAACAAAATGACAACAACAAAAATTGCAGTGTTATAGCTAATTTAGATGAAAATTATGTGTCAAATATGTCCATATAGCTTTTTCAAAAGCCAAGTGTGCAACTCATATACGCACATGTATATATACTTTCTACTGCTCATAAATATATTTTTCAATCTGTATTTGATCTGTTATTTTAGCTGGAATGAAAGTCCTGCCAAATCCTTTCCTAAAAAGTCAATCAATTTAACAAGTGAAACTCTTAACTCAAACCTCTAAAATCTCTCTTATAACTCTCTTATAAATACCAATCAGAACACAAGCGACAAATTGAACCTGACTTCTTCCTTCTTAAAAAAAAATAAACTATATATTTCTTTAACATCAAATTTAAAAAAGCCTGCTTGTGCCAGCTGCAATCACAGCTTAAAGAAGAGTCCACTGAAGCCAGCAGGCTTGTGGCACATCCTATCCTTCAATTTTTTATAAAGCTACAAAAGGAAAACCAACTGGACTCTGTTTTTATGTATGTGATAAACTTTGGGAATTTTGCAGATAGGAATGAGCCTTGGAATGGTGCTTTATTGTGCAATGCGGATCCTGCTTTACCAGCGCAGTTTTGCTTATGTGTTCTGTGAAAGCCAGGGCAAACCATGATTACAAATAGCCACTGAGACCTGATCTCTCTGATCCAGTTACCTTCGAAGAGCCACACTGAGAAAGAAAAAATTTCATTTTTAGGTAAACTTAATAATCTACTTAAAGATTCTGAGACACTTCTGCAAACAGAGAAATATCTGTATTTTTTTATGGAACTCAACACATTGAATTCCTATTGTGTTGGCTTTTATAATTCTAGTTTATATTATATACAGTATGAATGAGACCTTTAAAATTCAGACCTGTGTGTTTTGACTCTATTTTTAGTGTTCCAGGCAAACCAGTTAAGTCCAACTTCATTTTTTTAATGTGGAATAATGAGTATATCAACATACCTTTGTTCTACCATCACTGTAACTCCCTTTTTTAAATATCAAAATCCCCTTCAAAATGTCTGTTGCTTAGGTTTTAGTTTTTGGTTAAACGCTAGGACCTGGAAAGTTCAGAAGCAGCTAAAAGAGACCTCCACAGTGCTTCCTGTATCCAATTCTGCTGCCTAAATGACTGTGGCAGCTCTCCTGGAAAAGGGATTATAATGAAAAAATACTAAAAAAAATTCTGGTTTTATGGTCCATCTTGCTTGACAGAAAATAATTCCTACATTATAAATCTGTAAGTCATTAAATAGCTGGACTGGCACTAGGAGTGAGGCTAAAGAAGTAAGATTAAAAATTGACATGGAAGTTTGTTTGAGCTTTTATATGAGTTTACTATGACCACATCTACTTCTTGCATAGTAATTTAGGAATAGCTCCTCTTTGTACAGATGGATGATCAACACAGACGTCCATTCCGTCAACTGAAGCTGCTAACACAAATGCTCAGTTACATTAGACTAGATTATATGAAGAACTGAGTAGATTTTAGTCCATGAGCAACATAAACCCTATTGAAATGGTTCTTAAAATCTTCAGGCCGTTCGCTGCCTTCCTCAGAGGTGTATGGTGCTGGGGATGGTTATATTTAACACTGTCTGCATTTTTGATGTGTTGACTGAACTTGAACATATATACAGACCCCATGTAACTGGGAAGATGTGTTTGGGATACTTGCATGTTAGTGACAAAATGGGTTCATACCCATTATGTCACTGCAAGAATGACCTATTTTTTAGAGCCTGGGAATACCTCCACAAAAATTATTTTGCCTAGATTAGCAGAAAGTTGTTTTCCTCTATGAGAACTACTGAATTTTCAGAGACTGGCTCCTGCCATTTCTAGGATCTTCATCTGGACCCCGGATGCCAAGCAGACCTTAAACGTATGGATATTATTGAAATTCCCATGAAGTCAACAGGATCTGAGAGGGAGCTGCATCAAGCTTTTGATTAGCTTGCCTTTCCATGGCAAAGATTTTTCTGCTATACTCGCTCTTGCAAACTGATTCGTAAAAGCAACTCTTAATTTCACCAGGGCTGCTTTTTGAAGTGAGATTGCCTTGGCAAGTAAAGGTTCTCAGGACCAAATCCTTAGTCATCATTCATTACATAAGTAATTTTTATTCTCTTCTAAGTACCAAAAGGCATTCGGTATCAGCAAAATAATCTCCCATAAGGGTACATTCCCCTCCTTCCTTCAGAAAATTTAGGTTGAATTTAAGTCCTTATCCTTATCACTCCCTGAAACAGTGACTGTTTACAATTCAAATGGGTTTCTGACAGTATAGCAATTCAAGAAGAAAACACACTGAAAGCATGTCAAAGAGGATTTAACAACTGTATTTCATAAAGGTTACAGAAAAAGGAGGTGAGGTAGGATATTGTACACATCTCCTATTCCTCCTGCCCCTGCTGACAGTAGTTGGTAACTTTAGGTAGCTGCGTAGATCTTCATCTATTGCTGAATGCATAATTAAGGATTTTGAAGAAGTTTGATTGACTGCTTAACTTCCAGTCTGTTGAGAAACGAGGCTTACTTTTCTGCTCCATTGAAAAACTTTAGACCAATTATTTGAGAAATCTTAGTTAATTGTCAACTGTATAGATATTCACTCTCTTTAAAATTAATATATAAACACCTGAAGAAACTGATCCATTCAGCACCTGCTGAAGGGGTCCAAGAAAAATTAGGATTCTATCTGAATGAGACTAAGGGAGGCCTGGCTTCCACATTTCTGGTTCCCAGAGTAGAATATCAGCCCATAATTATTAAGCTTATTTGCCTGTGCAGTTCAAAGAAAAGTTATGGGCCTCAAAGTCTACTTTGTGACTATCAAACCATTTGATTGCTAGACTTCGTTCTTTGGGAAAGGAAAAACAAAGTCACTAAATGGGAAATTTCTTTGGATTCACTAACAGCCTTGAAGTACCTATATGAGATGAGGAGTTCCGGTTTGGAGTTGTCTCATCTATAATTATCGGTCTTTTTTTCAGTGACAAACATCTTGAAAGGACTTCACCTTCAAAATTCAAGCAGCTGAAATTGGTCACCGAGCATATTATCTATGTGAGGGCCTTAGAAATACTTTCCATCTGAAAAAGGTTAGGATCTTCAGTCTAGTAGGCAACCTATAACAGATGAGGAAAAAAACTCAGCCGACTGGCTTAGCTGGTGATGGACTTAGCCTATAATTCAAAAGAGGAAGAAAGCAAGTTAGGGATAGCTTCTGAATGTTATTAGCTTGTTTGGAGAAATGTACCATCAGTTGAAATATGTATTTTTCTTTCACTTTTGTGAAAAGGGATCTTCTCCTGTGTCTTCCTCAAATTAAATGTTCAGAAAGGAGACTTCCTGCTCTTTAAGACAATTTAAAATATATTTGCTTTTTTTTGAAATATTAATTTACAGTGCTAATTTGGAGATTGAACTAGATGATCTCTAAAGGTCCTTTCCAACCCAAACTGTTTTATTATTCTGTGGTTTGGAAAAGTGATTTATTTAAGACATGTAGAAATGAGTCAAAATCATACCAATACTATAAAAAAGGTTTAATTTTATATTCACCAGTCTAGATTTTGCTTCCTTTAAGAAATCTTTCCAAGATTCAACTGGATATTACAAGCTTTTGCTGATGGAGCTTCCGTGACCTCCCTGAGCAAACTGGGTACCCCACCTGTGGTGAAGGATGTGAGCCTCAAAGCTGAGAAGTATAAGATGGACTTTTACCACAAAATGTCATTGTCATATCTTGCCTTCCGAGAAATCATATTTGTTGAATTTACAGAAAAGAAATGTGGAAGAAGACTTCTATTTAAACTGCTGCATTTCTGGAAGTGTTGAGGTATCATCATTCACACAGAACACGGAACAGGAGGAGATTTCTTTTTTAAGGTCTGAGCTGAACATGTCCTTTCTAAATGTTAAATTACATGATTTCACCCTACTGCAGAAGGCTGAAAGGCTATATTCACCATGCCAGGAATTTAATTTATGTTATATTTTCCTACCTTCTTCCAATGCAATTAAATTTATGGAAATCTGATGCCCTCAGTGGTGAAAGGATAACACCTCCCTTACTTCATCTTTAACTTGGAAATATTATGCTCTAGCTTTTATAATTCTTAATGAACCTTGTGATTAATAATAAATAATCAGCAAAATAAATATATCTATCCTATAGAATTGTCTGTATCCTAAACTTTCACTACAAAGAATTTATTCTGACTGCTAAATTGGTCTGATGAGTGAAATCAGATTGATCAATGTCCAGGTTTCTATTTTAACCATCACAAATCTTTAGACTGTCTTATTACATTCTAAGTTGTACACCAGCCATATAATTAGCTCAAAATTGGCATGAAAAGAGAAGCTCACCTTTTCTCTGCTTTTCTGCAGCATAACTTTCTAGTGAAAGCAACAGGAACAAGGTTTAATTTTTTGAAAGGATCTTTTTGTAAGGCATCACACAGAAGACAAAATTTGATCCACAGAACTCATTGAAAGCAGAACTGAGCTTACATCTTTCAATTTTTTGGTCTAATAGTTATTCCTTCTTGCAATTAAGTTGGATGTCAGAAATGAAACATTACTTTGAGGATGAGGAGATGAATTACTGATAGTTGATTTTCTATACTTACCCTATTCCTAAGCACTGACATTTAAGCTGATTTTATTTCTTGAATTGTTGTAGTAGTTTCCAAAATATGAAAAACAGTGTAATAGATTGTCCTTCTGCCTAGCTGTTCAGCTATGGCTATTTCACTGGCTGCTATAAAAAGTCAATGGGGTTTAAATCCATGAAAAATTCAAGGAAATGTTCTTAACATTTGTTAGTCTTCTTGGGCACTCTTTACCAAGGGAACATACCTTTAAAGAAAGCCTACAATTTTGTTTTTGTTCTGTGGTTCTCTGTATCTGACTGATATTGTTGAATGTCCATCAAAGAAAAGGAGCTCAGCTCATCTAAACTATCAAAGGAGCTGACCTTAACACCAGTAATTTATTATTTTTAGTGTACCTCTTAAATATGAAATCATGTGAAGTGAAGGACTGGGAACAAATCCCTTTCTATTTCTTACATGTTGCATTGATGCAGTAAGGTAAAAATTGGAATCTACCCTCCTGTGAAAGGTCAGAGGACTATAATAAACCCTATACAGAATAGTTGAAATTATATGACTATCTTATAAAAGAGTAGAATGTTTCATGTCCCGTGTTTACTAAACATTGCATATTTGTACTATGTGATTGTAAAGTACTGTAAGCCAAGAGGCTGGGTTGTGGTTATCTCCTTGCCCTATTCCTGAATTTTGTGGATTTTCCCTCTTCTTGGACATTTGCTCTGCTGTATAAGTTGTGCCTCTCCTCGTATTGTGCACTTTTATCTGATCAAACATAATATTAAAGACACTTCTTGTGTAAATTTTGAAATAGAAACTCTGTATCTGGTGTTACACTGCCAATGGAAGTGAAGCTTATTGTGATTCCAGAGAAAACAAAAGGACAGTCAAGGTCTTCATATTTTACTCGTCAAAGAGAATATGTCTTTTAAATGGGCCATAGTATGTGCTATGAGTGTCTGGCTTTTGGATAAGAGCAAGAACCTGTCATGGAATGAAACATTAAGATGAAAAATGAAGAAACTCGATGGTTAACATTGATACATCCTTTGCACATCCAGTGATACAAGTTGTAAGTTTGCATGCAAACAAATAGAAAGAAGTATCTACTAAACTAGTAGAACTGTCTTACCTTATCTGATAGTATCTTTATACTATCTATGTTGGGAAACAAAAGCTTGACTTTGATACAAGATGGATGTTCGTTATCAGGGTGAGCTGGAGGTCTGCTTTTCATCATTATAGTGGTTAATGGAGCATAAGTATTACCCTTTTGTTTAGGAGTGTTTGACATCTATTTACCCTGAGAGATGCATTACTGGGATTTCTCCTCAGAAGAGGCCAGAAGAGCCTCATAAAACTCAGATTAGAAAACAGAGGCATTGATATATTTACATAGTGCATCAGTAACTTTTCCAGTAACATGACTATGCTACAAACCTGACATTTTCCTCGGGAAACTCTTTTTTCTGTATTTGTCCCACACTTTGTTACCATAGGATCCTAGGACATTTCAGAATGGCAGGGTCTTCAGAATGTCTCAAATCCAACCCCCTGGAAGAGCATATTAATCTGAGGGGTCAGACCAGGTTACCCAGGGCTTTGTTTCATAGGCGCTTGGAGCTATCCAAGATGACAGTCTGCTAATAAACCTGCTTGTTTTCCTAAGTGTGAGGTGGCTCACTCTTGCCCTTGGAAGATGCTGCCTTTAAAGCCTCGACAGCCTCCCTGAGCTCCACAACCTTTCAGGGCTGCCTCCCCTAGGATCCCACCCACCCACTTCCTGATTAAGCCAAAATCTTTCCTGAAAACCTGAGCCTTTGCTCTGATGTTTGCTTTTCTTTAGATTTCTTTACACAAGAAGTCAACTTTGCTTCAATCCCTTCATGACTTTGGTAACGTCCTTATGTTCCTGGTCAGTATTTGTTGCACATTTGTTAAGCAAACAGACACACGCTTTATGCAAAGCCCTGTTTTCTGTCCTAGTGTCAAACTCTGAGCCTCCCCAGGTGTCTGCCAAGAGCTGCTAGGTGGACCAGAGCCCTTCTTGGGGGAATGGTTACTTGAGACTTTCTGTGTGAATAGTAGGACCTACGAGTCAAGGATGTCCCTCTTAAATGACTTTATTTTTTTTCTTGGTAATTGTGAATGAGAACTTCAGTTGTAACCTTGAGCAATCCCTCTCAAGATTTGTGAGAGGAAAGATATTGATCTTGATTTCATAAACACAGTCCTCTTCTTGGTATTTGAAAGTGGTCTACCTTGTTGCTGGCATTGCTGTCCTCCATTTCTCAGGCAACTGATCACTGTTGTAAGAGGATAATGCCCAGTTTGCCTATTATAGTAGCGAAAAAATAAACTGCATAAAAGTTGCATAAATATATGATAAATAAAACAAACTTCTTAAATAATGTATACACAGACTAAAAGCCCCGCTTATTGGAAATTTGTCACCTAGGTAAACAATGCATGTTTTATAACTTTCAGTCAATGTTGGTTTTTTTCTGAGGGAAAAACATGAGGACTAAGTAGAAAAAACTACCCTTGAATGACATTCAGAAAATGGCAGAAACTGAAAATGCCAAAGGTTTTATTTGTATTTTGTTTGTTTGTTGTTTTCTTTTGCATGGATGCTGACATCGTTTCTAACTTGCTTTGCTGAAAATGTGAATTATTTTGAAATGTTACATTAGAGATATGAAAGCACTGAATACATTGCAGTTTGCCAATTTTGCTAATCTTAATGAATAAGATAATAATATTTAAGCTGTATAGATTAACAAAAACCATAACCTATTTGCTAGTGTAGAAATTGTCTGCTATTTACTGTAATAGACGGTGAAACTCCTCCATAAAGGACAACTGATCCAGCTGGTTAATTTGATTATTATTGTATTTAAGAGTAGAGTCAGGAACAGTGGAAACTTGAACAAGTGTGATATTTTATTTGCCTGGGGCCTCATCTGTAAAGCTAGAAGGACTGTAACTTTATGGGCAGAGATGAACATTATTAGACAATTGGAAAGACGTGCTTATGATCTGCCCCATGCTTTGGGAGGGCGTGCTGTTTACCATGCTGTTGGTGGTGATGCTGAATTGTCTGGAGCAGTTAATGAGTAACTGTGGTGGGTGAAAACTTCGCTTTTTCTCTGTCCAGTTAAGGGGATTTGTAAGCAGGAGATTGATGTAATTCTGAAGTAATTTGAGGGCTATTTCTAACATGGTGTTGATATAAAGGGCTGTAAATGAACTTACATACAGCACTATTGATAAGGATTGTGTCAACACACCTCTGAGATTAAGAGTTATGGTCAGCTTTACAATCATAATGTTTCTTAAGTGGGTGAGAGACACATTGCCCAAAGTATCAGATGAAGTGGAAGCAGATTTGATTGTTTGAAGTGTCACAGTAGCAGGTTGCAATCTATGGAGGAGAGAGAGCGTGTGAATCCTCCTTGGTACATAGATTACTTACTTATAATTCTTTAATTGTTTTTGTTTTGCCTTTTTTGTGACATACTGTCCTGATTGTAAGTAAACTCACATCCTCAAAAGTTATCTGAGCATCTCATGACTGTTGGTAAACTCATCACTGCAATCTTACAAGGAATTAAAAGGGTTGAGTTTCCATATCCCAGACAGGGAACCTGAGGGTTGGAAGTGATGAATAGTCAATATAAGAATCCTGGTTCAGCTAGGGAAGACAAAAGGCTGTCTCTCGTATATATCTGTGTATTAACCATGAGTAATAAATCAGCAAGAATAAGATTAACTATTAACTATGATAGCAATTTTTTTATTCAGCTGATCAGGAATATATTCTGTTTCTGTTAGTGGGTTCTCTGACTTCCTTTGTTGTGGTTCCTGCAGGATCTACTTCTACCATCCTTACTTTTAAGGACTTGTTAAACATTATGAGGACACTTGCTGCCAAAAGCTGTCCAGTAATAAAAACCAAGATCTCCTGATCATTCTTTCTCTCCCTTAGCAGTGGAAAAAATGTTATTGTTATGAGTAATGACACGATAAATAATACCCTTCATTAATTGCCTGTCTTTTGGTCACCTTTTTGGTAACCTTTGTCCATTCTCCACTACCTTAGGGATGAAAGCACTAACAGCACAGTGAAGAAAGTGTTGAGAAGGTTTCTGCTCATGTTAATCCCAGCTTGGACCGTGCTGAGTCTAGTGCAGTCTGTGATTGTGAACAGCATTTGAGGGAAAACAGCAGGATGTGGAAAGTGCAGCACCCTTAACTTTCCAACTAACAGAAGATTGATTCAGTGTGGCTGTCTTGGCTGTTTAAATCAGAAGAAAACGATCCCAAAACCAACAAAAATATTAATAGCTTCTGATGTTGCAGTGTTTTAGTGGAAAATCACATGTTAAAAGCAAGACTATATTTTCTCAACAAAGAAAAAGAATTTACTCTGTGCCTTCACTTACTACCTTGTGAAAATAAAAGTAATGGATAAAAATTCTGGGTTATCAGAGATGAGAACTGTTGAGAGTTTGTATAAGAAGAGTTTAGAGAGCTCTGTCTTCCAGTAGGCAGGGTTAAAGGTGACTGTTCATGTAATAGCATCAAGAGCTTTCTGTTTCTCCTGTTTCCCGAGTTTTCTCTCCCAGTTTTGGCCTCTGAAAAGAAGGTGTAAAACTACTTTCCATCCATTAATCAGTATTATTTTTTCTCTGAAGAAGCATCAGATAGATTACTATTTGGCCTACAACACATTTCTTTTCTCTGCTCTCTGTCAATGTTTTTTTAATGTTTTGCTATAATTTGGTTTGTATTAACTTTTGTCAGGACAGGAATTTTACTATGCATCCTGATACAACAACTAGGAACAGCTATGACTATGCATTTCTTTAGCTTCTTATTAGGATTCTATGAGATATTTGTTATCTTTCTCCTGTTTATTTTATGTTCTTCTTAGATTTATTTACTTGCATAGATCAAAAATGTTGTTTTTCAAATAGCAAAGGAAGGCCACCAAAACACAGCCAAAACAAAAATAAATTTTTCTGCTTTGGCAGTGTATGTAAGCCCCATGTTCCTAAAATATTTATGTTTGCCATTTTGCCTTTGACAGCGTTTATTTCAGGTAACATCATTGCCGTAAAAGCAAGTGGACGGCATTAGATTTGTGAACTCATTGCCCTGTGTTTCAGAATAATATAAGGAGGAGATCGCCTTCTATATTCTTTCTGGAGTCAGAACAAGCTGCTTTTGGGGTTTTAAGGTGTCCAGCAAAGACGAAAGAAATGCTGGAAGCAGCACTTTTAGGGGACTTGTGCCAGAAAAAAACACCTTACTGCAACTTTTTGTAAATTTTCTTTTTTGTACCATTGAAACTCTTCAGGAATATTACAAAAGAAATGGAGATTGTTGACAGCTCTAAAATAACCAAGTGCAAGAGACACAACTGGAATATGTTTTCAGAATTCAAATTATGAGTCTAGTGAAGGAAGTTGTTTGTCCTAACCGTACTTCAGATCTGGGCCATGATGAATGTTATCCTGAGGTTTCATATTAAACAGCAGGAATTTGTGGCCTTCGGGTAAGAAATGCACATCTGCTGTCCGAGATGTGCATGGCTTTTTTAGGAATGTGCAGGGAAATCACTTTGCCTTGAGGGCTGGAGGATCTGCCCTGTCCTGCAGCTCCTTGGTGAGTTTATCTGCAGTGCTCAGAGAGGCACAATATTTCTCCCTGCAGCTCAGCAGTGAATTTGCAGGCTGCATTCTGTTGGGAAGGCAAATAGTCTTCCCTCTTACAGGTTGGAATACCTCCAGCAGGATGAGAGGGAGCCAGATCCCAGTGTCACAGCCACGTCTGCTGTATGATGCACGTTCACGTGCATCTGTGTGCTCCTGGGGCCCAAAGTTAACTGACAGAAACTGTAAAGTTGCCTAGAACAGAAGGAAGACTAATTTGTTTGATTTGAGAGGATAACTACTTTGCAATGCTCCTGGAAAGAGGTGGGTGTTGAGCTGCACGTAATAATTGAGGACTATGAGACAGAGAAATGTAAATAAAATCCTTTACTGTGACAGCTGAATTGGTGTAAATCAACATTTCAGATGATTCAATGTTATTTCTAATAACATGTCATCATCCTACCAAGGAGTTAAACTGTTCTTTAATTGGCAAAGGATGCCCTCAGAAAAGCTGGTATTTTACAGCAGGTTGAAAAACTTTAAGCCTCAAATAGTACCCATTCAAGAAAGCATCTCAGTATTTTCTTCCTTTGAGGAAAAATGAAGTTGCTGTGGATCCAGAAAACCCACTCTAACCTATAAGGATGAGAAAAAGAGGAATGTGATTTCATGGAATACTTTGCAAAACATCTACCAAAAATTTACATTAAAGAAAAAGGCAACATGACTGAATTCTCTTGGTTTTGAAAAAGAGATATTTTTCCATTGAAATCGATCCTAAGTTCACAATTTCTATATCCTGGAGGGATAAATTTTGTCAGAGATGAGAAAGACGATATTAGCAGAAAAGCCAAGGACAGCTGGGAGGTTAGGCACACTTTAAAAAGTGTTCTTATGGCTGGAATAGTGACTCTGCGAATGACATAGAGAGGTCCAGATTTATTCTCTGCCACTGTCTGACATGAAAATTGTTCTTTTGTTTTACAGGAAAAAAGACTGTCTTGCAAGCTCTGCAAACCCAAAGGAATATTGAGATATTCTCTCTCTGTTGTTTATTGTTATTGTTGCATGCCCTGCTGTTAGTGTGTACTGGGTGATTATGTTGATGGTGTGTCAAAACTGAATTTATCTTCCTAATCACTACCAATTGAACAATCTGAGAAGCTGTACCTTAAGAGTTTTTGTCAGAAATGTTGCTATGACCCATACATAATTGCATTCTGGATTTCTGAGTGGAATGTTTAAGTCTTCGTACCTTTACCTAACGGGTAAACTCCGTGCTCTTATGTTGTTCAACACAGCCTATTCCTGTATGGATAAAGGTCCATGAAGGCAGGAGACAGCTGAAGGGAATTGCTTGAGTTTCTGAGTTGCTGCAATTATAAACCTGAGTGTGGAATCTAGAGGGTTGGAACATATTTTGGAAGGCTTAAATACTCTGCATAATGAAAATAGAGTCAGGAAAAAACCAACCCAAAACCAAAAGTGAATTGTGCCAGGTTTACATTTACAAGTATTTGCAAATTTAAGTGACTCGTGCTCTTTTGCTCTTCCAGTGTTTCTTAGTGGGCTTAGCACTCCAGCTGAACTGTATCGTGACTGTCCAGATGGCCTCATTCTCGTATGCCTTCAAGTAAAGGACAGCCTAATTATGAAGTAAAAATATTCAGAAGCACTCTTGTCTAGATATTGTGAATGTCTGTGTAGAAATGCAAATTTACTTCTTTATACAAGTTGTCAGTAAGGAAGAAAATAGTAGATATATAATGAAACAATATATTCCTATGAGAAATCCAAAAATTAGTGCTGGATTTATAAATACTATTGACTGATGTAGAAGTGACTGCTGGTCATAAGGTCAGTGCTATGCACTTGTCTTTGATGAGTCAGTACAGTATGCATTCTATTTCAGGAGTCTACAGTGCCAAGAAGGTTCAGGTAATTCAGAGTTCTTATCCTAGCACATTCTTTGCCAGGTTTTAAATCTGAATATGTTTTGATGCAAAGAACTTTAATACTGAACTCTGGACAACTGACCTTATGTCTTTCTAAACTTAGAGGTAAAACTTAGAGGTAATTACCTAAAACAGACTTGAAAGAGCAAACACTTTTACAAAACCTTTTCACCGTCTTCCTGCAAAAAGTCATCAAGGATTTCTGTTTGGTTTTTGGTTGCCTTTTTTTATAATTATGTTTTTCAGGGGAATTGCAGGTAATGTTTTTTTCATTGTAAGAGTAAGAGAAGAAGAGACAGGATTACTGCTTTAGACATTCTATGCCCTGTTTCAGATGCGGAAAAACATTCAGCACTCATCAATTCACTTTAACAAAGAATGCTGTCAAAATGACTTCTTCAGGAACTAATAGGTGCTGAACTCTCCTGAAAATCTCATCTTAGAAAACATTTTGCTTGTTGGTGCTTGAACAGAACTTGTTAACATATGTACTTTAAGTCTCCAACTCCAAACACTCTGTCTTTTCAGAAGCATCACTTTGATTGTGACTTTCCTGTAACCTCATTCACCATTCTTCAGTGCATATTTGACATCATTCATATTTCATTGCGACAAGTTCTCTGAATTGTAATACAGAATACTTTTAAAAATGTCCTTTTGTGTCATGTTTATCGAGTTTGGGAATCATCATTAACTTACTGTAACTTAATTCATTAAAATGAATAATACATACTTTTTTTGGTAAATGACAGTGAAATACATAATCTCTTTCCAGGCATTAGTATTTCTCTGGTGGCAATATATCTTTCAATACATACTACCTTTTTATTCTTATTTATCTTCCTTGGAAATCAATCCTACAGCACATGATTGCTTTACACATCATGGTCCTCATTCAGTTGGGTTACGTTGGAATCCCTTCCCTCAGATTTTTCATTTTAAGATTTTTCTGGAATCACATTGTGATTAGAAATGATTCTTTCAAAGGGACAGGTAAGTTTCATTGGATGTTGCCTGACAAAGCCAAATACAAATGCAGAGGCAGTGTTCATATTGCAAAATATTTCCGAAGTTACAATGTACATTAAGAACACTCTTTCCTATATTATGACCTTTGGAATATTTTCCTAGTCCTGTCTGAAACCAAGGAGTGCTCTCTTCTTTGCTTACTTCTGAGGCCACACGACCATGTTTTGTGTGGTGGTCTTGAGACTAAATGCTTATCCAGTGCAGTCACTTGTGCAGCAGCAGTACAGTGAGATACTCAAGTGTGTAACATCAAATACATGAACAATTCCATTTCTGCCTGCATTTTACTCTGGCTTCTCTTCAAGTTTGGCTAAGATTTTGACACATTCTGTTGTTTGTGTTGTGTTAACTGTAACCACAGCAGCTAATTTTAACCAATAACAATATTAATTTGAGATCAGTATGCCAGTAAGGCTGACTTCCCACTGCCAATCAACACATGAGATATTAAAAATGTTGGCAGGGGAAAAGAGAATAGAAGATATTCCAAAATGGGGAACTTGATATCATATTTAGTTAAGAAAGAAATTCAGCCATCAGTAATAACAAAAAAGTGTGACACTGATTGAGGATTTCACACACTACAGGAAAAGCAAATGATGGCACTTGCTCTTTGAAGGTTCTATCTACATCAGGAAGGGAAAGGTAAGCAGAAGGTTAAAGGGTTAAGCTGGGATGGTGAGATGGAGAGAAAGAGAAGTTAGTAGCTCCTGGAACCGAGGCAGGAAGACAGACGCAGTCACTGTAACTTCCTACAGGAAAGGGGGTGAGGACTTCCCTTCCCTAGGCATAATTTGTCACCAGACATGATTTGCACCCACTTCTGACAGCTCTAAGCCTGCCCTCGGTGTGGGTAGGTGAAGTATGGAGCACACGCCTGAGTGTCCTACAGCCAGTGAGAGTACTGATACCCTGTACAGTTCCCTGCCTGCATCAAAGAATACCTTAGTGTGCATCACAGGAGCATCGGTACACAGACATCTGCACAGTAGCTGTACAAGCCTTGCTGCTGAGGCAAGGGCTGCCGTACAAAGCAGGACCTGCCCAGTGGTAAGAAATATAACTCTGCTGGCTATTAAAACCTTGCTTTTTGCCTTTAATTCAGCTACACTGAACTGACCCACTGCATTTTTGAAACTCAGAAACTGCATAGCTGAAGTGTGCCTGTGTAAGTGCACTTTTGAGTCTACAGAGCCGTTGTTGGAATTGCAGCTAAATCCAGCAGAGACCACTCTTTGAAGCGTATTACCTTTGTTCTTACTGTATACTATTTTTATTCTATAGGTCATGGGCAAAATCTTATGTTATTAAAATGTAGTTTTCATGTAAAAATCTTGTTCCTTCATTTGTACCTTTATCAATTTAAGTTTTTGATAAGTTTTTGTCTTCTGCACAAGGATTTCTTCTAAAGAATAAACCTTAACAATCTGTGGCATAAAATTATGTGTGAAATATAACACAGGAAACCCCGTGACTGATTCTTTTAAATTTATTCCCATATCAAGCTAAAAGCAAAGCTACACAACCTGTGTCATTGTCGTGGGAAGGGAGTGGAGACTTGGTGGCTTTAACACATTATATATTAAGTGACATCAATCAACTGTGTAAAATGGGCAAAACAGAAACTTTTGTCTGCATGGTGCTGTCTTTTCAGCTTTCTCAGTCACATTGCAGGCTACTGCTTTTTTGTTTCCTCTAGGCTTTATTTCCCCACTGTCACATCGTATTTAGGAATCTATACTATCAATTTCTGGCAGCATCTCCAGATGGTATAGAATGAAGTAATGGAGAGCTGTGTTTTCAGAATATTGAGTAGCCAACAATCTGAGTAGGTTCAGATGTGACATTACAGTACCTTCAGGCCCATCTAATCCTGGCTAGAGCAAGACTGTCAGACTACTCTTCCTGCCCCTACTTTTGCTCTGCCGCTTTCCTGTGTTTGGAAAGCTAAGGCCACTAGGCAGCACGAAATTGGAAGAATACTAATGCAGCATAACTTCTTAGGCCAGGTTACTCACCTAACATTAGTGTTGCAGGTAGGAAAGGGTGGGAGAGGAGTTGTTCCGTTTTTTCCAGTGGCCCGGTAGAGACTGCTGAATGCAATAGCAAAGCTGCATCCTCAGTGGCATATGCCGACTTTGCCCAAAGTCTCTGCTGCTGAGCAACTGCAAAGTTTGCAAAGTGATCGTAAAATATGAGCATCTGACCTTGTAATGGCCAGCACCAGTGAAATGATTGTGCAAAGTAGAAAGCAAAGGAGTATCAGGTTTCTTGTTTACAGGTTCACTTTCTGACTTGGTAACTTGCCTTTTATCCCCCCTCCTCCTTTTCCCACCGTCCCTACCCCTCATCACAGCTGCATGCACTGTTGACCTTTAAAATGATTTGAAAGATTTAAACAACATAATAACTTTTGTTAGGGCTTAGGGTGGAGAGATATCTTGTCCTGCAGACAATCGTTTATAATTAGGTTCAATAAAAAAGGCTACAATGTTAGTGTCGACGCAATGGAAAAAAAAAGGAAACTTTCCTTGAAAACATGTTTCAGTGTGAGGGGTGTAAGTGAAGCAACATTCTGAACTTACATGGTAGGAGAATTCGAAGAAGAAACTTATTAATCAGAAAATAGTTTGGAGTTTAGGCTAGTTCTCAGAGCAAGGTGAAGGATCATGAAGGGCTCCTGCTTACACGGTAAGGAAATTACTTGGATTCTGTAGGAAAAATAGCATGTGATCATGCCTGGTATATGATACCATAAATGTGTTTAAACAGAAATTGTTCTGATGGCTTGAATGCTGATATTTAAAAAAATAACCATCATTATTAGTATGCAAGTGTAATAATTGTTTCCTAACAAATATGGTCTATGCTATGTGAGCCATAATGCTACAGTACTCAGTATAGCCACTTTTCCGTTTCCCTGGAAAGGCTGCTTGCAACAGTTCTTGGGACTGTCATGTGCTGGGCAATGCTGTGCAGCATGGTGCTGAATCCAGCAGTTTCACAAAAGTCTCCTCCAGGTGAGCTGTGTGCCAGCAAGCAAACTGAACATTGCGAGGTACCCTCCTGTGGTCTGTGCCTCTGCTGTTCAGGCAGCTTTCTCTCTAGATAGATGCACTGTTGTACAAAGCGGTTATTGGGGCAGTTCTCCGGCTCCTGCTAAAATACAGACTGCATTTGGCACTTCCTTCATCCACAGCTGAAACACCTTTATGACTATATAACTTTTTGCACTACTGTGTAGAACTATCCATTGACGGAAACTGGAGTGTTAGCCAAGTGGCACAGCATGAAAATTCATCTGATACATAGTTTTCCACAGTAACACTACCTTCAAATTGTCATGAGACGTATAAAAGCCATGAGTCTTTGGTAACCCCCAGATTATATCTCAGTTGAAAAATGAGCTCTACGATACTTTGCACTAAGCTGAACCATTTCTTCAATAATGAAGAGTGCCACCCTTTGAATTCCTATTGCTATTCCTAAAGGATCTCTTTCTCTCCCTTTTGCACTGGCCAAAACATTATTTAAACATGCTTAAGAATTTCTCAAAGTTAAGCACATGCTTGAGGATCCTTTCTTGTGAAAAGATATCTTGCAGACTAAAAATCAAGATTCAGAAAGTCAAGTTCATAACCCTAAGTTACTTTGCTCCTAGCTATAATTTCATATAATGTAGAAGTAGGTTATCAATAACTCAATTGCTTCACTAGCTTTGTGTTAAGGTATTAATGGAGTTAGTGTATATATAATTCATTAGTCTATAAGCTAGATACTTTAAAATGCAATATTCTGCCATAGCATGATAATAACTTATAAAATATGCTTTCTGTAATGGCTTTCAAAATGTACTGTTTAGGTTGGCTGTAGTGTAGCTGATATGCAGAGATGCTGTATAGCAACGCTGAGAATAAACTGCTACTCCCAGGGTCCATACACAAGAAAGTTGGGGACAAATGTTGAGACTGGGCTGAAAGATGCTAGTGGAAGAGAGTGTGTTTGGAAAGTATGGGTAGAGTATTAAAAAACAACCTTACCACTGTGCTACACAGCCTTTTGTTTAGTCAGAAGAGCTACTCTTTTCCTCCCTTTTTCTTTATCTGAAAGGAATCACAGATACATAGTTGAGCTGTGAATCCCTCTTAATCTGGGGCAAGCAATTGCCTGATATACCTAGAGTAAAACCAAATTCTGCCTGCATGTATTAATCCTGTGCAATGCTTTTGTACCTAATTAGACCTCATCTACTGAGAAAACGAATGAGAGATATGAATCACACTTATGTCTTACATCAAGATAATTAAAGTTAGTGGAAACTGCTGCAGGTCATTTATTACAAAACCTGAGGTAAGAGTTTAAACATATGAATTTTCTGTTCAAAAAGCATGGCCCTAAAGTTTAAATGTAAATTTGAATCTGAAAGATGTTCACTGGACTTTAGACTTGTTCCATCAAACACTCTGCAACGTGTTTCTTTATTCTATTTTCTCATTTCAGATTGGGAACTTAGTTACTAAAAAGAAGAGGTGGGAGGACAAAGCATTTCAGAATCTTAATGATTTAAATTTCGATTTATCTTAAAAATGCAGGCTGACATGACAAAGCATCAAAGACATTTTCTGTAGTGGCAGGAATAAACATTTTACTTACTCTCATTTTTTTTGTGGTTTAACTCGAATGAAATCTCTCGCCGCCTTATTTTTTCATTTTTCTTTCCTTCTTTTGTCTTTTCTTTTTTTTTTTTTTGGATTTGCAAATTAAACTTTTATTTAGCTTGCAAGTCAACCAGTCATGTGCATATTTTTTAGTCTGTCGAATCTATCTAGAAGCCACTGTCTAACACAGCTGAAATAACCTGCTTTCTGTGTTTTCTGGTCGTTTAAATGGTTCATTTTAGTTCAACTGGGAAAGTAATATGAGATAAATACCAATGTACAAACACATAATTTCTTACTGAGACTCACAATGATGTTGGTTATTAATGTGTTTTGCAGTCAAAGAGAAAAATTACTGGGGAAGTTTGCAGTCAAACTGTCTATGGTTCAGATGTCTACCTGTTTTGGTTAGAAATACACATTTAATGAGTGAGAACTAAAATGCCTTATCTGTTAGTTTTGTTTGATTTTTGCAATAGTTGGTGGC
Source organism: Geococcyx californianus (assembly GCA_013389885.1). Classification (NCBI taxonomy): domain Eukaryota; kingdom Metazoa; phylum Chordata; class Aves; order Cuculiformes; family Neomorphidae; genus Geococcyx; species Geococcyx californianus. Next base: position 48,084 of record VWPV01027081.1, read on the forward strand.
AAGGAAGGCTAGAACAGAGAGAATAAGGAGAGTAAGCTACAACCACAGCTATACCACTGGTGACCACAGAAAACAATCTGGAAACCCCAGCAGCACTGGCCAGTGTTGCTCACCACTAAGCTGTGTTGGCACAAGCCGATCAATATCTTAGTTTCAAACTACATTTTAATTTGTGCATTTGTTAATTCTAAGGCAGTGACTTTATGGAGTTACTTTAAAAATAATAACTGAAAGTTCATATGCCACAGGTATTTTACTTCCTAGTGAGGCTGGTGAGGGGGCTGGAGAACAAGTCCTATGAGGAGAGACTGACAGAATTGTGGTTGTTTAGCTTGGAGAAGAGGAGGCTGAGGGGAGACCTCATCACTGTCTCCAACTGCCTGAAAGGAGGTTGTGACGGGGTGGGTGCTGGGCTCTTCTCACNGCTAGGAAATTGTTTTCATTTTTGTTTCCACTCCAGGCTAGCAACGGCAGAATCCAGAGGAGCTGCAGCTCTGCGATTAGTTGGATGCTGATTAAAGAGCTCTGGCTGCCTTATTTCTGCAGAATGAAAGGGACAGAGATAATTAATGTGTAGCGCAAGAAAGATGGTTCAAAAGAAATTTAGCCACTAAAAATCTTCTAGCATCACCTGCACATAGTATATTATTTTCTTCATGGTCTGATGCCTAAAAATACACTACAGCTTTTCAGTTATGACTGAGAACAGAGTTTCACAAAATGTGAACCATCTTACATGTATGAAGCCACAAGGGACTGAGAGGCCGGAGTTATAAGTACATATAATGTGTCAGGGATATGTTGATTTTTTTCCTATTCTGCCCTACTCTGTGCAAACTAACTGTAGATGGTTCTGTTTGCCTTATTTGGTACTGCTGCTGCTACAGATAAATATGTCCATGCAAGGTAATGTTTCAGGTAAGATAAGCCACCTGGAAAACATACCAAGCCAATACTTAGTTTCCTAGAGCAGGTGATTTCCTTATAAAAGTAAAGGATTATATGGCAATATCAGGATGTGGATCCCATCAAGCTGTTTCTTCAATAAAATCCATGATTTTGATGCACTTTGGAAAGCAGGAGTCCTAGTTCTGGGGATATGTATTAATTGATGTATCTGTCCAAAGACGCAGCTTGCACTGTGTTCATCATAATCTTAGGGAAAAATACATGCTTCCCTTATTCTTGTACCTCCAAACCAACCCATGGAACTGGTCAGCTAACCACAGTACACAATCAGTTAGAAAGATGTTTCTGAGGGGAGTTTATGAGCTGCAGGTTTATTCAGTATCTCCTGGAAAGAGCAGAAGGATCTGGCTTCTCACCAGGAGAGGATGGGAGAAACGATTTGCAGGATTTGCAGATCCTTGTCTTTTATTCAGCCATAAATTTTAGGAATGTTTCAAGCCGCAGAGGGTTTGGTATTTACTGTTATCCTGTTTATTTGAACTGTAGAATCATGGGGTCAGATATATCGGCCTTATGGTTTGAAAAATCCTTCCATCCTTCAAAAATCCTTCTGTGCTTCTAGCAGCTTCAAGCTACCTGCAGGGGAATTCAGGATTTTCACTGGCATGTTCTGATGCATCCCAGGGATAGTTAAATTAACTAGTTAAACAATAACTTTTGCTTTATAAAGAAGACGGTAGAACAAGAGGCTGCATGAGAATGTCATCACCATGGTAGTGACATCACTATGTCTTCCTTTAGGGTAAAATGTGTCCTTTTGTTGTCTCTAATTTTCTTCCTGTTCTGAAAGGAGCTACAAAAATGAAAATAGGATTTACTATGTGTATGAACACATGATGAATACCTGAAGCAGTGGGTATTATCTTTGATAGAATCTCTAAAAGTCTCCATAAATACAAGAAAACTGTAGCACAAGTTAATTTTTAATAGAAAATCAACAGGTTACATAGTACCCTAGTATTATTGATATATCCACTGCTTAATATGTATACTAAATACTCTTGTACTGAATAGCTGGTAAATATGGAGTCTGAATGCTGCTACTAGCATATACCAAGTTTTGGTCAGTTACTCCATATTTTTAGAATTTCAGCTTGCTCACAGAAATTCTGTTAGTCTACAGTGCCCAAGTGAAGAAACTGCTTAGTGGTCCAGGTAGTGTGTCCGGGTGGCCGGGAAGGCCAACGGCATCCTGGCTTGTATGAGAAATGGTATGGTGAGCAGGACTAGGGAAGCGATTGTTCCCCTGTACTTGGTGCTGGTGAAGCCTCACACTGAATCTTATGTTCAGTTTTGGGCCCCTCACTACAACAAAGAAATTGAGGTGCTGGAGCGCTTGCAGAGAAGGGCAATGAAGCTGATGAAGGGCCTGAAGAACATGTGTTATGGGGAGCAGTGGAGGGAACTGGGGTTGTTTAGGCTGGGGAAAAGGAGTCTGAGGGGAGATCTTATTGCTGTCTATGGCTTCCTGAAAGGAGGTTGTAGTGAGGTGGGCATCTGTCTCTTCTCCCAAGTGACAGGTGCTGGGACAAGAGGAAATGGCCTCAAGTCATACCACTGGAGATTTAGATTGGATATTAGGAAAAATTACGTCACCAAAAGGGTAGTAAAGGATTGGAACAGGCTTTCCAGGGAAGTGATGGAGTTATCATCCCTGGAGGTACTTAAAATATGCATAGATGTGGCACTTAAGGACATGGTTTAGTGATGGACTTGGTAGTGTCAGTCTTATGGTTGGACTCGATGATTTTAAGGGTCTTTTCCAACATAAATGGTTCTATGATTCTAGTTCATCTGAGTTAGAACGGGCCGCATTTCATCCTCTTTTCAAATAAGAGAAATAAACCAACTGAATTTTATGGAAAATTCATCTTTGATAACAGTTTCATAAAAATATCATTACATTGATCAATGGACTTAAAAAAGAAAGGAAGTGAGTTTGGATGTTATATCTCATGTTGTATACATTTCTGGTCCCCACAAATCAAGAAGGATATCAAAGTCTTTGAATGCATCCAGGTGAGGCCAACGACACTGATGAAAGTACTGGAAAGAATGTCCTGTGAGGAACATCTGAGGATTTTAGGCTTGAAATGTTTAGACAAAAGGAGGCTGAGGGGTAATCTCATTGCTCTCTGTAGCTTCCTGAGGAGGGGAAGTGAAGAGGGAAGTGCTGAGCTCTTCTCCCTAAATTCTTGTAATACAAAAAGGAATCATTCAAAGCTGTGGCAGAAGGGGTTCAGATTGGATTTTAGCAAACAAATAGTGAATTTTCTTTGTTGTTTTGTTTTCATGTAGGTTAAGAATTTGTCTGCTGCCACCAGTTAGTTATTACATAACAAATTACTGACAATAAGCATTCTATCCATGCTTTATAGACCCTATTTTTTCTTGGTAACAAAAAAAGAAATCAAGGACAACCAAAAAAAAAGAAAAAAAACCAAAACTGTAACGGAATAATGAAGTATGAATTAAATGTCATTCTGGTTTCCTCACTGTGTGTATGTTTGTATTTCATCTAGTGTACAGACAAATGTTCCAAGCTTTTACTCTTCCCAGTATAAAACAATCTCTAGACAGTTACATTTAGTAATGGTTGTCCTTTGCTGTTAATGACAAACAAAAGTTTGTGCTTTACAATGGCTGTAGCTGAATCCTTTTTCTATGGCTACAAAATTCAACTGTGTGGAATAAACTTCTTTTAATATTAGTTTGCAAAGCTCACCCTTCAGATTATACTTTTTAAGTTTCACTTGATCTCTTTTCCTTCTTTGGCTCCTTTGGTGTGAATTATTTGAAATGCAGTTAGATTATCATCATAAATCATCACAACATTTCCTGTCACAAGCACTATGCCTCCATGTGGCAATGAATATTCAGATTTTTGGGAATATAATTTAGGTAATATCTATACCTTTCAAACTGTCCACAAGAGATCATTTACTGAATTTCATTTCACCTCAAAATGTTTTTTTTCAGTAACCTGACATTTGGCATAAAGTGCTCCACTCATCTCACTGATACCTTGCCCTTATACTTGGAACACTGTTGATATATGTGTCCTATTAAGAATCTGTTTCTAGTGTGGTAAACCACAATCAGAGCTTCTCTTTCTGAAGGAGCTTGTATTAAACATAACTTTACCTATTTGATCCATTTACCTTGTGTAAAGTACATGTTTCTAATTGTTTTCTGTTAATGTTATTATCCATTGAAAAATCTCTTTTGCCCTACAGAGTCAGTTAGAGGTTTCAAAAAACACTACTGGCTTTGAACAGTTAGCTTACATTTTTTGTCAGTCATGTTATACTAAGATTAAATACAGCAGCCCACTTTAATAAAACTGAAAATGGCTGAAAAATATCACCATGGCCAGCAGGCACGTTGACTTGGATACTGGATATCTTTGATCTGTGTCAGGCAGAACTGGTACCTAAGGAATTTCTTTTAAAATAATCTAGATTCCTAGCATTAGAATGGCATTCATTTTAGGCATGCAAAATGAGCACAGCTAAAACGAGGGGCCCTGAGAATGGAGAAGGGGAGAAAGGGGCCCTGATTCAACTACTGAAAAATGCATAATACAGAGAGGACTTGGAGTTTCCTGAATGCATCAAAAAATAGTGTCTCAAGGATGTCTAGACTGCATCCTGCATCTAGGGTCCCTGTGCTACACTCTGCGTCCCTTATCACTGTGGTGCTTTTGGAGCCTGTAATAGCACAATATTTCATTAAGAACTGCAGCCTACAACAAATGCTAAGAAGTTCTTGGTCTTTCATCTATCATCTTCTTCAGAGAAGCATTTGAAGGGGCACCAATAACTGAACTTTCAGAGAAAGAAATCATCAAAGATTCATATCTTCCCAAGTTTTAATCTAGTTTGGACTGTTGACCTTTATTTATTGAATTGCTAGGATTTCTCATCATAGTGCAAGCTGAGATACAAAACCTTCTCTTAACTTTAACTTGGAAAAAAGTCATGCAAACTTCTTTTATTACAACCTATTTTCTGGTGGAGTCGAGAAGTCTAAGCAAACTGTGCTACTGGTGAACTCTGCTGGGGATATGTGTGCCATGCTGATATTTTTCTGTTAATTCTAGTTTAAAGTAAACTCAAGGGCAGCTCATATGTGGAGGATGGTAGGGTCCATCCCCACCTGATCTTCATAGTACTCCATAAAGTCTTCCTAAGTCTTATTTTGGGCTGATTTGGGGATTTTGAGCTAAAGCATGAGCCGCACACACATGCCAGAACCAAGCCTGGCATGACCATACAAAAAATCTCCACCTGTGCTTCAGCTCTCTAGGATTATGCCAAAACTAAAATTTGCTAGAGCTGCCATTGAAGATGGATATTGCTCAAGGTGTCTAAACCAACATGCAGAAATCTTGATGGTGTGACCGCATCATTTAAATTTAGAGGACTCTATTTACACCAAGAGAGTACAGAAAACCTCCTAATTTATGTGTGCTGTTATTATACAGAATCAGAATTCAAATATTGACCTAATGATCATATTAATTACATTGAATAGAGCTGTCTATAGGCTTGCTAGACCATGATTTGTACTGTTAATGCAGTATCATCAAGTTGGTTCAGTGAACTTTGCAGCTAATAGTTTTTAGTAACAGTGATACTGTCAATCATTCCATTGGTTTTATGAAAATATGCAGAGGCAGTGGCTCCCCAGGTTAAAGTGGTTCAAACCCAAATCATGTACCATCTTTTACAGCTAACTCAGTAGGTTTAGCTTTGTAAAAGGCAGCAGATAGACAAGTAAAAACACAGCTAAGATATAACATTCAGGTAATTCTTCTTATATCCTTTGTTCTTTTTCCCATAAAAAATAATGCAACTGAAGTTCCTAATTAATGGAAGCAATTGGTTTTGGAAAGAACTAATCACACCAAGTTAGTACATTTTTAAGAGGTAGAAATGTATATGACATCAAATTCGAAGCATCCACAGCATGTCAGCAGTGAAAACTTATTTTAGTGCAATACTACCCTCTGGTCAGGAACTACCCTTAAATGTCAATAAGTCTCAGATGACTGGGACTGATATGCGCTGATGCATGCCTCATTCTAGGAAACAAGACCACCTACTGTCACCTTTGTTTTCTATTCATCTTTAAGGCTAGTTAAAAAAAGTTCTTTCTGTTAAAATAATTACCCTATGATCCTAAGTGAATATATACAACAATTATATGTTTAACTCCTTTCATTTTCATAGCAGACTTTCATGATCTTTATCCATTAAGATATCCTTTTTATTTACCTCATCAGAAAGTGGTCAATGCTACTTTGCATTAAAATTCTAAAAGGCAAAAGTCGTGCTTTAGACAGTATGTGGGCTGTATGACAGAACTAGAATTAAAAACTCAGAATCAAAACAGCAGTAATGAAATCATACCCTATAAGAACACTATTCTTTTACTTAATTGAGCTATATTTGTATCTACCTATGTAAGCTCATGGCATATCATTTTAACTGTCTCTGGACTAAACAAACAATCTAAATGAGAAAAACAAGCACGCACAAAGATTGTTGTCTTGTGCTAATCCCAGACAGCCATGGCATTTCTAACTCCTTGCAGCAATTCCTCTATAATCACTTTTCTGTACAAGATTGTTTGATTTGCACCCACGTTGAGCTCACGCTAAGGCCAACTGTCCTAATAGTCTAATCAAGCCTGCTTAACGAGTCGGCTCTTTTGTTCAAGGCTCCTTGCAGCAAAGAGAGTGCGTTTTGGATTCTATGTGTTTTTCATTATTCAGCTGGCACTGCTTCTTTGTTTGGAAAAGGAGTTAATAGCCAAGAGGTGACTTTTCTGCAGAGAAGACAGATCCTGGCTTGACAGCCGCAGACTCTTTGTGTCATAGCCCCCGTCTGCTTGTTTCAGTTGTTGCATCATTAAATGACGCACCAAATTCGTGCATCCACATAAGGACTAAGCTGTAGTCATGGGAACTTAATCAGATAACGTTTCCTGTTGCTAATCTTCAATGCTATGCAAATAAGTCCTTCAATTTTGAAACATTCAGCTTACATTGTCTATATCACCATATTAGACATTTCATATCAGATGTGGAATTTTCATTCCTCACAAATATGCCTAACAGTAATTTGAGGCACACAGTGAATTTTAGCAGGCCCACAGACCCATGTTAGTAAATTTCTATTGTTAGCCTTGACTGATAATTACCTATTTAATCTAATTTTTTAAAAATATGTTGACATGGAATTAATCCAGAGAAAATTTCTTGAATTTATAACAGATATTTTACAACATAAGAATATACAGATTTTACAAATCAGCTTATTTGTCTGTTATTCACTCTTTCAGCAAGCATTATGTACGGCTTTAAATTGAACTGCTGCATTGGTGCTTCCAAAGTTGTAAAGTTTTGTAAAGCCTTAGTTACAAAAGTACAGCAATGGTCTTTCAGTAGTGTAAGGAATGTTACTTTTCTCCATATATTGTGGAAACTGCCTGCTGGGCTGAAATTGCTGGAGTTGTGTGACTGTAACTATATCCCAGTCATAGTTTTATTTTGTGCCATTAAAGACCCTTCTGCCAACTACAGGCAAGGACTAGAGACCTATTTTAGATCTGTAAGAAATGGCCTGGAGAACAAGAAAGAAGGGCTGTCCTGCAAGCTTGGGAACTCCTGGCTTCCTCTGCTTAGATTGAAAGGACAGTCAATTTACAAATGAGTCAGAATTAGCATGACAGTTTGGACACAAAGTATCATGTAAACATGTTGTCTGGGAGAAGATTAGGAACACAACATGTGATGCAGTCCAAGTATCTTTTAGGAATCAGGTAAGCATTAGTAATTGACATAATAGTCAAATTACCAGAGTTACAATTTATTTATTTATTGGTAATATTCATGTAGAGTCAGCAGTTGAGATTTTTCATTAGAGGTCAGATTGTTTTGAGAATAGGTTTACATCTTTAAGAACACAAGTAAAGTATCTGACTGAAGTTGTGGTTGAATGGGATCATCTTCCAGCCTGACAGATTCCCATGGTGTGATAATGGTAATGCTTTTCCTATGCACAGCAGAAAACTAAGTCCAGTTTTTCCCTAACTGCTCTTTTACAGCTGACTTGAAGCACTGTCCAGGTCATGACGAGATTTTTAGAAAACAATGCTTAAATAGATGTTCAGAGTGAAAGTTATATCTGCTGTCTGGCTGATGTGCCAGTTTGTCCGTTCGAATACGGTCACTGTAGCTAGAGACTGGCAATGTCTCTACAATGTCTCTACAATGTCCAGAAACTTTGGGAAAACTGTTTCAGAAGGACCACAACAGCATATTTCTGCCATTACAACAAACTTACAGTGCTTCCTTAGGGGCTGAGTAAACGTAATATTCCAGGTAGAGCATCTTCATACAAAAGGAAAGTGGTAAAAAGCTGATTAGAAAAGTTTGGAAAAACTAGTCTACCTGGGTAAAGTGTTTGCAGGTGGGCTCATCTCCCAGTGGACAAAGCTTGATGCTCCCACTCTTTCAGATATGGTCTGAAAACACAAAACCCAGCTTGCTCCCAGGTCATGTATCAGCATAGCAAGACAACAGTAAGGGGCGCAGAACTCTGCAAGGGAGCGTTGTTTAGATAATACCGGGTATCAGTTAAGTGCTTTGTTTTGCATAACATATAATATCTTGCTGTTTGGGATCTACATTTGGTCCTATTTAAAGAAGGAGGAAATTAGCACAGGGAAGTGAAAGTAATGAAACAAAACCACAGATCACTATTTATTTGTCTCTGCCATCTAACTGAAGCACTTATATAATTTGCTGCAGAATCATACTTTCCTTCAGAAAATTGTCTGTTGATGCAAGAGATTGATGCACAAAGAGTCATTGTATATGGCAGAAAGAAACATGAAGCCATAAGGAATATTTAGCAGAAAACCTGCTTTTGATTGTGTAATCTCAAGATTTGCATTCTTTCCCAACCGTCCTCCAACATTTCCTTTAAGATTAGTTTCTTGTTTGAGTCACTGAGATATTTATTTACTTTAAAAGAAATTGTTACTATTAAATCATATGAAAGAATTCTCAGTATAAACACTTCTTTGTTTTATTTTTTCCTTTTTTTCTTTTCACTTTATGTTTTTCCTCATTTTTTTGTTAATCTCCTAAAAAGCGATAGTACATATTTAATGAAAATACCATAAGCCTTTTTCCTTGGTCTGGATGGTTTTCTTCCCAATTATAAATTTGTATTCTCTGTGATCCTCTGTGATATTTGATTTTCTGCATACCTTCAGGCTGTACTGTTAAAGGTCATTTCAGTTTAGGATAGCCTCTTCTGGGGAAAACTGAGTACTTCATAATGGTTATGATCATCAGAAAAAAATGTTACAGAAGATCTTTGGAGGCACTTTAGCCATTTCTGAACTATTTGTGTACCTGTGTGTTTGTTTGTGTGGATTTGCAGATGTTCTTTTCCCGTGAAAGTCACAAATGTGCCTGAAGAACAGTCTTCTGCTGTGTTACTATTTTATCCCAGATAGTTGAGAACTTTTTGCACCGTGGCCACATAAAATGTTGGGAAACATTGGCATCAATGTACGCTGCTGTTCCAAAAAAATTCAAAGCCCTCACTATACAACTCTTGCTCTTTGTCACCCTCTTGCTGGAGGCAGTACTTACTCTTTGGATACTTCTTGATGTAATGCTGGGCTCAAAACAAACACGTTTTCAAAATCAAATTCATTTTGATAATATTTCATTTGAACTAACTAATGAGGTAGAATTCCTACCTGAAAAATGAGATGATATCTCCAACGCAGACATCAGGAGGCTTTCCAGGGTTCAAGTTCTTGTTGCATGCCTTGGCTGCATTTTGGCTCCAAGGACGGTAAAGCTTGAGCATAAGTTCCACACGTCAGTGTGATTTCCAGTTCAAAAGAAAACTTCAGGCATCTTCACTCAGCAATCTGGTCAGGAATATGACTGTTCACAGCCTTTTCTGAGTCCAAATGTGCTCTGTTGTTGTTGTTGTTGTTATTATTAAGATGATGATGGGCCAGTCTAGCCTATGTGAGTGTTTGAGATACTAAATTACTGCTTTTGACTGATAGAGTTCTATGTATGGGGCATGCATGGAGCATTTTCTTTCTCTCTTTTTATCTCTTATGGAATTTTCTCAGTGGTGGCCAGATGCAGAATTATAGATAGATCTGAACATTTTTTCTTCCAGTTCCATTCATAAAGTGCTTGGCCGTCCAAAATGAAAGTCTTTGAATAAGTTCAAGAGCTTAAAGAAAATAAAAAATGAAACAGAGATTAATAAGTTGCAATAACCTGTAATATAAAAACTAATGTTATCAAACCTCTAATACAGGGTCATTTTTTGGTTTTGTTGTTTCTTTTTTCCAAAGTAATTACATTGGAAACACAAATGGAAAATTTCTATTTTCTAACTCTAGACACAGGTGATTTGTAGAAGCAAAATAGAGATGGTATTTGGCCACAGCTCTGTCCTCACACATAAATGTTTAAATTATATTCGGGGACCCAGTCTTCCCATCTCTTGTGCGAGCGAAGGGCAAAATGTAGATGACAACATTACTACCTTGTGAATTATTCTGAATTCAGGCTTAAGGCTTTCAGCAAAGTGTTGAAAGGGTTACAGAAAATCCAGAGTTCTCACAAAACTTTTAAAACCATAGCTGCAGTTATGGAGGAATCGTACTCTCCAAAAGAGACATTGTCCTGCTGCACAGATGCTGCAGTGCCAATGGGTGAAATTCTTTCAGCTTTCCATGTGATTTGTTAGCCTGAATTTCAAATACAGATATGATTTAGGGGTTTAAAAACCACTGACTTGCAATGAAATTAAGGCTTTTAAATGCCTATCACCTAAAATAAGCTCTTAAGAATTTCAGTGCTTCTCTTTCACCATACTGATTTCTATGTTTGGAAGCAATCTTTAAAACTGTACTTTAAAAAGTGACTTTTCATCTTCAGCAATTCATGTCAGCATCTATAGACTATTCAGAATGATATTTAGTTTTCCATTGAAATATACCAGACTATTGATTTCTCCTGTTATTGTCTTACTCATTCAGATGATCTAAAGAAACAAATAAAAATACGGGAAAAATACCTGCAAAAAATGAAGATATACTCCTCATATATAGGGACAATAGCATCTGGGGAACAGTACTGACTGCTGAAATTGAAATTTCAATTCATGATAAAAGCAGTCTTTCATCATATATCATCAATACAGGCAAATGGAGATTGGAGACATTGNCATTCATAAAGTGCTTGGCCGTCCAAAATGAAAGTCTTTGAATAAGTTCAAGAGCTTAAAGAAAATAAAAAATGAAACAGAGATTAATAAGTTGCAATAACCTGTAATATAAAAACTAATGTTATCAAACCTCTAATACAGGGTCATTTTTTGGTTTTGTTGTTTCTTTTTTCCAAAGTAATTACATTGGAAACACAAATGGAAAATTTCTATTTTCTAACTCTAGACACAGGTGATTTGTAGAAGCAAAATAGAGATGGTATTTGGCCACAGCTCTGTCCTCACACATAAATGTTTAAATTATATTCGGGGACCCAGTCTTCCCATCTCTTGTGCGAGCGAAGGGCAAAATGTAGATGACAACATTACTACCTTGTGAATTATTCTGAATTCAGGCTTAAGGCTTTCAGCAAAGTGTTGAAAGGGTTACAGAAAATCCAGAGTTCTCACAAAACTTTTAAAACCATAGCTGCAGTTATGGAGGAATCGTACTCTCCAAAAGAGACATTGTCCTGCTGCACAGATGCTGCAGTGCCAATGGGTGAAATTCTTTCAGCTTTCCATGTGATTTGTTAGCCTGAATTTCAAATACAGATATGATTTAGGGGTTTAAAAACCACTGACTTGCAATGAAATTAAGGCTTTTAAATGCCTATCACCTAAAATAAGCTCTTAAGAATTTCAGTGCTTCTCTTTCACCATACTGATTTCTATGTTTGGAAGCAATCTTTAAAACTGTACTTTAAAAAGTGACTTTTCATCTTCAGCAATTCATGTCAGCATCTATAGACTATTCAGAATGATATTTAGTTTTCCATTGAAATATACCAGACTATTGATTTCTCCTGTTATTGTCTTACTCATTCAGATGATCTAAAGAAACAAATAAAAATACGGGAAAAATACCTGCAAAAAATGAAGATATACTCCTCATATATAGGGACAATAGCATCTGGGGAACAGTACTGACTGCTGAAATTGAAATTTCAATTCATGATAAAAGCAGTCTTTCATCATATATCATCAATACAGGCAAATGGAGATTGGAGACATTGTATAATGAATGTATCAGAAAAGGAAATAATTTTGCTCTTCTATTGATNAACTGTACTTTAAAAAGTGACTTTTCATCTTCAGCAATTCATGTCAGCATCTATAGACTATTCAGAATGATATTTAGTTTTCCATTGAAATATACCAGACTATTGATTTCTCCTGTTATTGTCTTACTCATTCAGATGATCTAAAGAAACAAATAAAAATACGGGAAAAATACCTGCAAAAAATGAAGATATACTCCTCATATATAGGGACAATAGCATCTGGGGAACAGTACTGACTGCTGAAATTGAAATTTCAATTCATGATAAAAGCAGTCTTTCATCATATATCATCAATACAGGCAAATGGAGATTGGAGACATTGTATAATGAATGTATCAGAAAAGGAAATAATTTTGCTCTTCTATTGATTAACAGAGTTACTCTGGTGCAAAACAATTTTTCCATTCACTTTTTGTGGAATCCTTTGGCAATAACTCTGTGATGGCTGATTTTAAACAGAATATTTAGCAAAATATTGGAATAGAAAAGAAATGGCAAAAATGTTATCATTCATTCATCACAGAAGGCCTGGGTTCAATAGATTTTTCCCTATTAAATTACAGATCCAGTCAATAAATAAACAAATACTATTCAACCACCTCAGCTCTATTAGGATTATGTTACTTGCAAAACAGTTGCTATTTGCTATTAACTATTGGTAAGGAGAAAAAATGCCTGCTTTTAATAAATAAAAAAAGTGAAAAAAAGGGCAGAACTACTTCAGTACTCTTGCTGTTCTCAGGCAGCAGAGGCTGTCGCTATAAAAATTTCCATTCTGTAAATATTCATCACTTGTAATAGATTCATCTCCATTGTGGATAATGGATTTTCCCACTGAAAAAATCATTACTTTGATATATTTCTATGCAGTGGACTTGCATTGAGGTAGTCTTGTGACATAGCCCTATAGCCGAGTTTGCTTCAGTTGACATCTGCCATTTTCACTTTGCTCAGGTTATGGATTCAAGGAAGCTTGCTGCTGCTGTGCCTGGAGTTGGTAACTCCCAAGAAAAGCACATCCGGGCCTTATGTACTTGCAGGGGATGAAAGAATAACAACACATTTCAGTGTCTCCTGCCACTTCCAGGTCACCTTTATCCTGCCGTCGTTCCTGCAACAGCCACACAATGCCACAAAGGTGAGTTCTGCCACATATAACCTCCAAAGATGCACACAAGATGCATTCTGCAATCCAACACCGGCACATATTCTTAACTCATTCAATATTTTTGAACTTAGTTTAATTACCTTGAAAACTGCATTGTAGTCATCAGGCAGGTAAGTGCAATAAATACACTAAACCAGGTTAAATTGTCAGTTGAGGCTCAGTACTGTTGGCTCCATCTTTTGCTTCATACACAAAAGCAAGCCTGCAGTTTTGGAACGGGAGGAGGCGAGAGACAGCCTTTATGCTCTTCTATATTAAGGTAAAGTTTTGTGTGCAGAGACAGAAAAACAACCATGTTTGGTAAATTTCTGGCAGTCATGCCCAGAAGTTGTTCCTTAAGCCTCCCAAAAATTCACCAGAATTAAAAGAAATCTTTTATCTAATCATTAAAGCAGCTGTAATGCAACGTTCTATATTTAGATTGTAAATTACAATTAAAATAATCAGAGACCAGTAATAAGAAAAGCTGTAAGGACCTTTTCATAATGAATCATCAAAACCCTACAGCTGTGAGTGATGACCAGTCAGCAGAGTAAATGTCTATGTCCAGAAGTTATATTCAGCAGTTTTTAAATGAAAATATTTAAAATAACATTTTTAAATAAAAACATTTATTCCAGGAAAGAGAGAAGAATGAGCAAGAGGAAAACAGTAAATATAAGAACAGGTAGAAAATTGAAAGCTCAAATTGGGTCTCTGATGCATTCCACATCAGTGGTTGAATGGCAGATGAAAGATTACTGGGGAAATTTTTTAAGGTTTCCAATGAAGAAGAAAAACATTGAAATACCAGCATGAGTCAAACTAAAAAAAATTGTTTCAGTTCTGAATTATTTAATCACCTTCTGACCTTATTCTTCTAATGAAGACAGTTTTAAATGGAGGGGTTTCAGATACTGAGTTGGAAGGGTTTGCTTCTCAAAATGAAATGTTTCACCATTTCTTTAATGAAGCATTTCATTTTGAAAATGTCAAAACATTTTGCTTGCATGATTTCAGAATAAAATGTTTTGACATTTTGAAATCTCCCCCTTTCTGACAAAATTATGTGCAGAATACAATGCTAAATGAGATTTTCAATGCCTGACCCCCTCCTCCCCTGCACACACACAGAACCCATACTCTTTTGTGATTTTAATGTTTGCAGAAAATAAAAAGACAGACATCTTTCTGAGCAACAAATAGATTAGATGTTGATCACACTGCAGTGATCAAATAGCAGCTTCCTACAGATAGGAGTAAAGATTCTGAGTTCCACCTGTAACACAAGTGGATTCATGGTAGAACAGTGGGACTGCAGGAAAACATGCTAGGGCTGCCAAAGACGTGACTGAGATGGAAATGGTAATACTTGGCAACTTAGCGGATGAGTATAAAGAGCCACTTCCATCCCACAACAGTGCATAGTTCAAAATTATGGGAAAAGTAAAAAACCAAATAAAATTATATGAAGAAAACCTTCTGAATTGGTATTAAAACCAAACTCCTCCTAAGCATCTCTTTTGTATGATGGAAGACCTCTAGGAACTTTTCTGTTACCACAGAAAACCAAATTGTTGTGAAGGGACTCTACTTGCATTTCTCTCTAGTAAATGAATCATAATGCTTTAATATTCTCAAAAAATCTGCAATTAAGTGAACAACAAATAAAACCAAAATGACCACACAGAGATGTTGCAGTGCTCGGAGCAAAAAGATGTGAAAAGAAGGCAAAGGAAGGAAAGAAATTATATACTCAGAGATAACACACTGTGAAATGTTCATGCACAACAGGACTGAAATTTCTCTTGCACTTTTCTTTTTACTACTTTTATGATTTATTTCCTAATAATATGTTATTATACAGCCTAATGACAACTAGTATTTATTAGAAAGCAAAACTATTATCAGCTTTCATATATTACATATAAATCTATATTTAAAATCTTAGTTCACTGTCTACAAAATAACTTGCAGTTCTAATCGTATTCTATTTTCCTTAGTCTGAGCTTTCTGTGATTTGTGGATTTGTTTTAAATGTTTTAAGATTTCAAAACACTTTTAACCTTTATAACTCATAAATTATTTAGCATATTCTTAGTAGTCTATTCTGTAAACAGGTGAAAGAAAATAGGCTACAAGGGTGGAATATTTACAGAATTAAGTACAGTGGAAGTGATTTAGAATATGGAGATGTTATAGTGCTTTGATGTGACCCTGGTTAGTGATTAGTGTTCTTAGAGCTGCTATGGGCTCAGCATGAAAAGAGCAGGGAAGGTGACAGTGCATTGGCCTCAGCTGTGTTCTTCAGCCCTCAGAGTATATGAATATAAAGAATATTTTGCATGTAGTGTAACACAAAGAAATGGGCATCATATCACATTACAAATGTGAACTACTTGGTGAGATCTGTTGAATATTTTTCACCGGTTTTACAGATGGTTCAGGTTCAAGTGAGAAAACCTCTGTGAGTTGCAATTCACTACTGTCAGACCATTCTTAGCTCTATCAGAAAAGCAGTCAAAGAAATAGCAATTTGTTATTGGTTCCTAACTTGAATGGCAAATTATTTCCCCTATAGGACCCTTACTGTAGGGGTTGTGGAGAATAACTACAGCATTTTCCATTTCTCTGTACTGTTACAGACCAGAAGGAAAAGTAGACTCTCCGATTCCTGCAAATAAGTTGCTGCGAATTGACCCCAAACAAATGCATAGCGAACAAGTGCTGAAAAGAAGAGGTGATGTACATGTCTGAGTTCCTGGCTGCCTGAATAGAATACTGCTTCCACAAGGAAGACCATGACCAAGCAGAATGACCATGAGAAAGTGTATTTTTCATTTTATATTTAAATCACGTGTAATAAGTATGAAGTCAGAACAACAGAAATAAAAATTAATAAGTAAAACAGGGTCCTCAAAAATTGTCCTTTTGATCTTTTATAAAGACCTATAGTTTTATTTTGTCAGAATCTTGGCGAGAGTACCATGTCCTACAGTTCTGCTGCATTTTTACTTTTCCGAGTTCTCAATAGATTTTTCAGCCACCTTGTGACAAAATTATTTCTAAAAAAAGAAGTGTTCTTGATGAAAGTATGTGTTGGGTGTTACAAACAAGACTCATCAGGTTTATTGTTACACAATGTATCTTGCACTTCAAATATGTTTCACAGGGTCACAATCTTATCAAAACTTTAGATTTGCTTAGCAACTTCCTGTAAGAACAGTAGCACATGAGAAGTTAAATCCAGAAGATGACATTTAATGTGGTGTACAGAACATTTGTCTTATGTTTTCTGAGTTATTTGCATCTTATATTGGATTCCTAACTCAAGTTAATTGGTGAATGAGAACTTTCTTTGCAATTCCAAATGGAGAGTTACAATATATATGGTTTCTTGCAGATTTCTTAGTGTACATCAGACCTATTGTACGTGATGCCAAGAAGAGTGATCATTTTCCCATGCGCTGGTTTTGTGAACCTGTCTGATCTGAGGTGATATAGGATGTATTTCCTTATTTGCAGCCCACGTTTTCAGAAAAAGGAAATACCTACTTGCAACATCAAGGACACAAAGGAATTTTTTTTGCTAGAGGGTTCATACTGAACTCTTATTTGCATAAAAATCAAAAAGTCAGAGAGAGAGAGAGGGAGAAAATGAAGTTTCCTGAATTGCATTGTGTGGAACAAATACAGTTCCTAAAGGAGAGATCAGTTGTTCTTATTTAAAATGTTGAGTCCTGTCTGTCAGACTCGCTTCCCCCAGCCCCTAATAGTGCTCTGTGTAATTGCTACTTACATTTTCAACAATTGAACTCTAATGTAAGCATCTTGAGAGTGAAGCAGACAATCTTTAGATGAAGGAATAAACAGAGTAAAAAAATGAATTATGATATTAACATTCTCCCTCATTTAATTCTGTTGTTATAGTAACAAGGGATCTGAAAGTGTTATATATACAAGACTTAGTTCCAAAATAGTACAGTATTTGTGTCTAAAGTTGGGAAAAATGTTTTACAAGTAACATAAAGAGCATAAGAAGTTTGTTAGATGTGTCTGTTTCTGAATCACAGAGTAACACATGAGATTATAACAGTCTGTGCATACCTTTTTAAGATGCAATGTTTGCTTTATAAGTAATAACAAAACTTCAGGAAAAAGCTTCATCCACAGGATTACTCAAAAAGAACTCATCCTGGCAGAATGACAAGAACTGGACACCACTAATTTTAGTGTATGAATATAGACTTTTGATATAAGTCCAAAAATCTTACCTAGCAATGACCAACAAGGATATCCCATGTCAAGAATGAAATCCCACATACTCCTTATGCCATTCTAAATCTGAACAGCATGTGTCATTTTTATCACTTGAAGTGGGAAATATGGTTGCCTTTCTTTCACGACACAAACTTTCTGAAGCAACTAAATAATATAAATAAAGCACCTCAAAACTTGTGACAATCATGACATTCTCCTGAAAAACAGAAAAAATTTTGGAAACATTTCCCAGCTGGGGAATTTTCAAGGTGCAACAGATAATTTTTTAAGAAGTAAGACAGTCTTATTCCTGTCCCCAAACTCAATTAAAATACCAATTGACCGCAACAGTATGAATCATACATAAATACATAGTAGTATGGCAAAATCTGTTATGAAGGCATATTTATATAAAACAAAATGATAGTTCTAGAGAGAGAAACAGCCGTGAACAATATTGTTCCTAAGGTATCAACAGAAACACATTCAATTAACAGCATGATCTGAGTTATAAATAAATGAAATATATTACCCCAATTGGCAGAAAAGAGACATGAAAATCTCCGACTGCGACTTTCTTGTAATGTGGAGGACAGCTGAAGAGAGATTCAAGCAGTACTACACCTCATGTACACAAAAAATGCTAGAAAACAGGAATATATTTGGAAGGTAATTTTTTTCTTGATACTAGTCAGTTATGAACGAATAAGTATTTTTAATACTTTTAATTTAACTCCTACAGAAGAGAGACACTTCATAAGCTTGCTACAAAGTTGTGATGAACAACACACTCCACTTTGAAGTGTAACACAGAAAGGCTGTGTATTTAAAGAAAGTGTAGAAAGGAAGTCTGATGGAGGCTGAAATTCAATTTACAATTTTGAGTGCTTAATGTATCTTTGAGAAGAGCTCATGTTCTGGCTTGGGTTTGGAATCTTATATTGTGTTTGCTTGTTGAATAATTATTTCAACTAGGTGAGGGCTAGTAACAAAACTAAAAAGTAAAAACCAAGCCAAGATTTGCCTTTATAGGTAAAACCTGCATTTGAACCACTGCACTTCTCCTCAGTTGTAGACCAGAGAAGCAGGTTTGTATTCTTAAAAGCTCATACCAAGTGTTCACAGGGTCTTATGAATGATAAAATGAAAATCAAAATAAATAGGAAAATAATTAAAAAGTAGGGTTTCCCTGCTGACCTTGGCCATTATTATTCTGAAAAAGATGCTAGGCTAATCTGCAATGCAGGATGACATCAGGCCAATCAGAAAGGCCTTTTAGTCAGTGGATTGTTCATAAAAGTTATCCTTCTGTTAGTACTAATTGTTGTTAGTCTTTGTGACAGGAATTGTAGGAAGCTGTTGTCACAGATGCTCTGGTGAGCACTGAAACTCTTTTGTGAAATGATTGAAACCTTCTTATATTCTTGGCTGCTGATGCAGACCTCGGACAGTGAAAGAAGGAGAAACCTGAAAGACTATTTGACCCTAAATAATGATATAATGTCACATTGGCTCCTGTCTGATTTCAAATTGTTGGAGAGGTTGGAGTTAAGCAATGAAGTCAATGACATTGATGGCCATGATTTCTTAAACAGCGCTGCTTCCTAAACTGGGGCTAATGGGATGTATTTTTAGAAACCTGAAAGGCAATTAGGCACCCAATTTCCTCTAATTTGCTTAATCTTCTTACAAACTAATAATACAAGTGAACCAATCCCTATTTCTTATGCTTAATAGAGCACATTTCCTAAATCACTTTTTTCCCCCCCATTTTTCCTATAATCAAAAGGTGTATTTGCCTTTGCACCATCTGTTAACTACAAGAGTTGCCAGAATGAGTAGGGAATGTAAATTAGGTCGTGAATACTGAAGTTCACTTTCCTTTTTTTGCTTATGTTATTTTAAAGAGTCAATTCATTTTCTATTTATTTTTGATGAAAGACTGAGCTAGGAGACCTTTGAAAATGTCTATGACTCACTGAAGGTTTCTTAATTCTGTGATCTTTAAAAGCAGTCCTGAAAAGTTTGAGAAGAGAGGGTTTTTTTTTGTCCATCATATAAAGTGAGAGTGAAAAAAGATCCCAGAAAAGAGAAAACAGACCTTTCTCCCTTCTCCCAGTGTTGAGATTGCTTTTCAATAAATTCTGTGAAGTTATATAGAAGAATTTATCTACTGTGCATATGAATCTACTGTATCATATTTTAGAATTTAAATTATGTAGATAAGTACAGAACTTGGCTTTGTGTTATCATTGTAAATAATAATTTGTTCGCAGTTGCTTTTGGTATAGATATTACAAAATCATAGAATAGTTTGAGATGGAAGAGATCTTTAAAGGTCATCTAGCCCAAATCCTCCTCCAATGAACAGGGATATCTCCAACTAGATCAGATTGTCCAGAACCCCGGCCAGCTTGGCTTCCAGTGTTTCAAGGGATTGGACGCCTACCACCTTCTTGGATAATCTATTCCAGGGTTTCACTACCCTCATTGTAAAAAAAATCTCTTCTTTGTATTTGGTCTAAATCTACCCTGTTTTAGTTTAAAAACACTACTCATTGTCCTATTGTAATAGGCCCTACTAAGAAGTCTTCCCCCATCTTTTTTATAAGCGGCCTTTAAGTACTGAAAGGATACAATAAAGGTCTCCCTGGAGCATTTACTTCCAGGCTGAACAACCTCAATATCTCAACTTTTTCTCATAGGAGAGGTGTTGTTCCATTCCTCTGGATCAGATCCAAAAGGTTCATCTCTGTCCTGTGTTTAGGACTCCAGAGCTGAATACAGTACTCCAGGTGGGAGTACTCTCTAGTCTGTTCACCAGAGAAGACTGGAAGGACCACCTCCCTCAGCCTGCTCTCCACACTTCTTTAGATGAAGCCAGGGATAAGGTTGGCTTTCTGGGCTGCGACTGCACATTGTTAGCTCATGATCAGTTTTTCATCCGCCTCCACCCCCAATTCCTTCTCAGCAAGGCTCGCTGTCTATTCCTTCATCCCTCAGCCTATATTTATAGTGGGAGTTGACTTGATCCAGGTGCTGGACTTTGAACCTAGCCTTTTGGAGTCTCAAGATGTTCACATGGACCTACTTCTCAAGCTTGTCCAGGTTCTTCAGGCATGTCAAGTGCAATGATGAAATTAAATGTTGGATATTAAAATATCAAATTGTTCAAGTCTTATTTAGTTTCTGTGTGAAATGAACACACAAACAAATGAAGAAACCGGAATGGTCTTAAAACCTGTATTAGTCTAATCAGTCAACACAGAGTAAAAAATTTCTTGCTTCCTCCAAGTTAATCTGAGACTCCTTCAGAGTAATTTCCTAGTTCTGGAGAACAGATAAATGAACTTGATAATGGCTCCCTCCAAAGGTGGAAAAAATCAGGAAGTGGTGAATATTGGGTGCTGCTTCTCTAGCCTATCCTTCCAAACCAATGGTTCACAGACCTTACATGTTTTGTAGCATGAGTCCTGTGAGGAGTGGCCAAGGGAACTGAAGTAGTTTAGTCAGGAGAAAAGGAGGCTCAGAGGAGATCTTGTGACCCTCTGCAGCTCCCTGAAAGGATGTAGTAAGGTGGGAATCACTCTCTGCCAGGTAACAAGTGATAGGATGGGAGGCAAAGTTCCCAGGTTGCTTCAGGAGATGTTTAGATTGGCTATTAGTAAAAAAAATATAAGCTGCAAGAGTTATCAAGCATTGGAACAGGATGTCTAGGGGAGAGGGTGAGTCACCCTCCCTGGAGGTATTTAAAAGATACGTAGACCTAATGCTTAGGGACAGGGTCTTGTGTTGAAGTTTGCAGTGTTAGGTTTATGGCTGGACTCAATGATGTTAAGGATCTTTTCCACCCTAAATGATCTTATGATTCTATTCTAAAATTTTATGAACTCCTGCCTCATTACTATCAACTGTCTGGTTAATGCAGGCAACTAATCCATGTGCTTTACTTCCTAGCACAGCCGCTACCCAAATATATCCTCTGAGGAAATCCACAGATTCAGCATCTGATTGAGCTCTTACTTTTGTCTGAACTGCTTTTTCAGACTCACAGGTGTTCTGAGGATGGCTACTTAAGAAACCTAATCAAGTTCAAAAAATAAAGGAATGGAGTATGAGACTTGGTTCTTGTTCCAAGTGTTTATCCGTTGTGCAGTTATTTAAACAATACTTGATTTTTCTTTTCATAGCCTGTTGACTAATGGTAAAACAATACCTATTTTGGAAGTCTTTGCTCTGCTTGTTTCAGTTTGGGAACAGTAGCAGCATCCAAATGACATTTTAATATCATGAGCCTGAAAAAGACCTAAGGTTTAACAACAAGGCATAGTTTTATCTTTGCTTTGCCTTTTTTTCTAATTGCAGAAATATAGCATATTTAGTCCAGATTTGAGCTCAGTCTCACAGTATTGCATATAAGTGAATGATTAGATATGAATAAAGTTTTTATTAGTTTTGTAATTTACTCTGCTCAGTTGGACTTGCTCAAATAATAAAATCTTTAATATATTCACCCTTCTAAAATGTATATAAACTTCAAATTAATAGCTGTCTGGCAGCAGAGTTTGTTGTGAATACCTGCATGCAAAAATAACAAATACACATCTGTAGCAATAGAAATTAACTTTTAGTTATCTGTTTGCTAAAATTATTTGGAATGTGGAGTTCACAGTTCTGTATTGGCTATGTACATAAATCATCCAATCTGGAGATAAGGACAATACCGTATTTCAAGCAACTCATTAATTATATTGAGTTATAAATAAATTATAATCAGTTGCAACTGATAATGCAATTCAAAATTCAGTTGAAAGTGTTGCAAATTAATCAAACTGTATTTTATTTTTGAATGTGACTGATTATTAGGAATAATCTTGGGTCTTTTTGCTACTAACTGCTCTGATCATAGTTGTGTGGAGCATGCCTCTTTTCAGTTCCTCACACAAGCAGCTCTGGGTTTTATGTACAACTGATATTGGCTGTGCTGTTTGTCCTCTCCACTTTTCTGCTGCAGTATGATTGAATCAATGCTTTGTCCATTTAAAAGTGCTATTTTGACCCTATTTTCCCATTTAAAATAACCCAGTAAATTGCCATCAACACGAGATAGAAACCCACTCATTTTGATGACAACAAGGAGATACATGTTGCATTGATGAGAGAGGACAAAATATATTTGAACCCGAACATATATAAGTCTATGGGACTTGATAAGGTGCATCCCAGAGTCCTGAGAGAGCTGGCTGATGTGATTTCCAGGCCACTCTCCATAATATTTGAAAAGTCATGGCTGTCAGGGGTTTAAAGGAGGACCCTGGGAGTTATCAATCTGTCAGCCTCAAGTCTGTGCCCCAGAGGATCATAGAAGAGATCCTCCTAGAAGCTATTCTAAAGCACATGGAGAACAGGAAGGTGATTCGAGATAGCTTCACCAAAGGGCAAGTCCTGCCTGACCAACCTAGTGGCTTTCTACAATGGAGTGACTGCATCAGTGGTCATGAGAAAAGCAATGGATGTAATCCATCTGTGTAATCCACAGTCCCCCAACAACATCCTTCTCTCTAAATTGGAGAGATACGGACTCGATGGGTGGACTGTTGGGTGGATAAGGAATTGGTTGGAATGTCACATACAGAAAGTACTCGTCACCAGCTTGGTGTCCAGATGGAGAGTCATGACAAATGGAGTCCCTTGGGGGTCCACACTGGGACCAGTGCTATTTAATATTTTCATTGATGAAATAAACAGTGAGACTGAGTGCACCCTCAGCAGGTTTGCAGATGACACCAAGCTAAGTGGGGCCACTGTCACATTAGAACAAGACGTCTTCCAGAGGGACCTGCACAAGCTGGAGAAGTGGGCCTGTGTGAACATCATGAGGTTCAACAACGCTAAGCATAAGGTCCTACAGCTGGGTCGGGGCAATCTGTGGTTTCAATATAGGATGGAGGATGAAGTCATTGAGAGCAGCCCTGTAGAGAAAAAGTTGGGGGCATTGATTGATGAGAGGCTCAACATGTGTCAGCAGTCTGTGCTCACAGCCCGTAATGCCAGTCCTGTTCTGGGCTGCATCAAAAGAAGCAATGGCAGGTCAAAGGTGATTCTCCCCCTGTATTCTCCCCCTGTATATCCCTCTTTTGAAATCCCACCTGTAATATTGTGTCCAGTTCTGGAATTCCCAAAATAAGAGGGATATGGGAGTGTTGGAATGGTCCAGAGGAGGCTACAAAGATGATGAGAGGGCTGGAGCACCTCTGCTATGAGGACAGGCTGAGGGAGTTGAGGTGCAGCCTGGAGAAGAGAAGGCTCTTGGGGAGACCTTAGAGCAGCCTTCCAGTGCCTGAAGGGGCTACAGGAAAGCTGGGGAGGACTTTTATAAGGGCAAGTAGTGACAGAACGAGGGGAGAACAGATTTAACCTAGAAAGGAGAAGGTTTAGATTAGACTTTAGGAAGAAATTCTTTATGATGAAGGTGGTGAGACACTGGCATAGGTTGCCAAGGAAGTTGTGGATGCCCCCTCCCTGGAAGTTTTAAAGGAGAATTTGGATGGGGTCTTGAGCAGCCTGGGCTGGTGGGAGGTGTCCCTGCCCGTGGCAGGGGTGTTGGAACTAGATGATCTTTAAGGTCCCTTCCAACCCAAACCATTCTATTTTTCTATGATTCTATGTTTACATTGGATACTTAATTGGGCTGCATGTGTAAATAAAATCATGTCAGGTGATGCTTGACTAGGGATCCAGTAAAGCCTTACAATCATACTGGCTTCTGGAGTTGAAGCTCAGCACAAACTATTTTGGTATCTTTCCTTGGTAAAATAACTGATCCTTTAGGATATCTCCAGTCAATAATTCTGTCAAATTTTGAGTTGGAAATCATCAAATAAACCAGAAAATATGTAGATTATCTCTAAGTGGATAAAGAACTTGCTAAAGGTGAAAGGGGACCAGTGGTTTTAATGAGGGATAAACACCCTTGGGTGAGGAAAATTACAAACACTTCCTCAAGATCCAGTATTGGGAATGGGCTTATCCAATGTTATTCCTATCAACCTTGTCACAAAAGCTAAGACTGCACCACTGAAATTTTGGTGATGACAAAAAACTTGGAGTACTGTCAACATAGAACAAATACTGAAAAAAATGGATAGTGTTTGAAACTGGAGTTCTAAGAGGAAATCAGGAAATGGCATGAAATATAAGAGCACAAATGTACAGAACTAGGGTTACTGTTACAAAGTTTTGCATGTCAGTACAATGTAGCCCATGGGTTTTCATTTGTTAAGTTGCTTATATCCATATGTCTCTGACGGCAGTATTCTTAATTTACCTTTCCTTCATATGCTGCAAGTGGACTTTACAAGCAGACCCAAAAGACTGTGTGTTAGAAAAGATGATTTGGTACCTAGCCAGAGCTCACATGGTATGCTCTCTGAAGTTACAGTGATAGGCAACAGACACAGAAGTTTAAATGAGCTCCTCTTTCACCATCTCTGACATCTACTCAGTTTAGTAATAAGGAAGAAACTGCAACAAGAAAGACAAAGGGTGAAAAGCCCTTTTGATTAAGGAGTCACAACTATAGCTGGCCAGCCCTTTTCATGTTTTATACACAGACGAATATTTACAAAGTCTAAAATTCCTTTATCTTATTCTCCTGAGTCTCCTGCTTTGGAATACTTTATCAGTCCTGTACCACTTTAACTCAGTCTCTCCTCTCTTTATTCTTGCGCCAAGGGACCCTCCCTCCAGAGTATCAATTCAATCCAAATGAGATATTTCCTCAGGTGTTTTAATTTGACTTCTGTAGTTTTAGCTTAGGAGTCAAATTTCAGCAAAGAAGAACTAGATTACATGTTCTCTCCTAAGGTAAAATCTTAAATGCAAACTCAAAATTCAAGATCTTTGAGTCAAGAGTTTTGGGTCTGCAACGTCAAAACATAAAAAAAGAAGTTGTCTTTTTATTTTTTAATAAAACCACATTTGTCATACTCCACAAAATGTTCATTCCAAGGAACACAGCAGTAGTAAGAATGCTGGAGATTATTTTTACCAGCATTTCAACTTTGCAAGAAGTGAAGAGGAACAATTTTTTTTCTAGGTTAGTATCTACCAAAGGCCTGGTAAAACCACAGAATCATAGAAATGTTTGGTTGTAAAAGACCTTTGAGATCATCAAGTCCAACCGTACCAGTCCACTACTAAGCCATATTCCTGAGCACTTCATCCACGCGTCTTTTAAACACCTCCAGGGCCAGTGACTTAACTACCTCTCTGAGCAACTGTGTCAGTGCTGGACAAGCCCTTCGGTGAAGAAATTTTTACTAATGTCTAATCTGAACCTCCCTTGGTGCAACTTGAGATCATTTCCTCTTGCTCTGTCACCTTGAATGATGGACACTTGTTCAAGTCTAAAACCTCTGACTGAACTCTGCTTGCAGGTTTTGTAGGGTGAGGTTTTACAAAGTTGTTCTGTTACTTTCAGAGCATGAATTCAGTGGTGTGTCTAGTAGTAAGAATAAAAATATAAATGTTAATGTATATTGCTGTGAGATAGTAGCTGGATCTTGCTAGGAGGTGTTGCAGCTGTATCTTTAGCCAGTGTCTCTCCTTTGAGACCACAGAGTACAAAATCCTGGGGGAATAAGATCATTAGCGTGGAACATCCTCTTTAAACACAATGCTTCAAACATAACCCCTTTAGATACAGAACATTTAATTTGCAATCCCAATGCATTTTACTAAAAGGAGATGTCTTGTTACGCCTGTTAGGAATATTACATCTATTTCATAAATTTTACAAAGGGGAACTGGACAGGGTCAGCAACTTAGCTCAAGAGGCTGGCAAACAAATGGGGAAAAGCAGAAATAGGAACTAGAAATAACCATCCCCATATACTAATGTCAGACCTAGGTAACAGCACAGGCTGATTTCACAGTTTTACAATGACACCTTTTCAAAATGATTCTGTGTTTTTAACCAGCTTCATTTTATTCACAAAGAATGTTCAGTTTCTTAGGAAAAAGGGTGTTTCCATTGGAAAAGCCCAACCTCTCTGTAATAAAAATATTTCAGTTGAACAGCTTTTTGTTTTGACTGGAATATTTTTAAGGGACTGGCAGTTTGGCTACTGCATCTCCTTGTTTTTCTTTAAGGCTTGCATTTCATGGTCCAGTTCTCCCTGCAATATGTGGAGTAACCACAGACTTCAGGAATACCTTGCTTTTAGCTTCTTTTAGAAGATAATACAGCTGTGTACTACAGGTGATATAATCTGATTTCTGAGAACAGGCATTAACACAAACCCTTAAGTCACTCTTACGTATTTATTGGCTGAACATTGGGTTTGGGGTTGATGTTTTGGTAGCAAAACCTAAAATCAACACAGAAACATTTTATTTTAATCAACAATTTAAGGAATAAAAAAATTCCATTTCCAATAAAGCATCTATTTTTCTTTTTTCCTCCCCAATGATAAATATGCACATCTTTCTCAAATGACCACTTTATATTCTCAAATTGAAGTTCTCAAATTTTATATCCTGCATTTTTATATGAATTGTGCATTTAAAAAACTCTTATGTATTACAATTTGAAGTCTTTTACTATAATGATTCTTTGTCTATTCTTTTAAGATATTCTACATAGAGGAATATATACAAATATCACTAGTTTTAGAAGGCTATGGCAACATTGTCCTAAGACGAAAGGAATGTTTGATAGTAAAAATAAATAGGAAAAATGGAACACAACCAGGAAAACCCAGAAAAAAAGAATCAAATACATGTTGTGTCTTAAGCAGAAGTCTCTAAATGATGGGTGAAAAAGTCCACCACGGTTTAATCATAACTTATGAAAAGAAGCTGGATATGCTAACATCCTGAAGATTTAATCTTTTCCAAGTTGTTCACCCATTCCTGAGCATATTCATGTCTTGTTCCAGCAAGGATAAAACTAGGGTTCCTCTTCTATAGGAAAGCCACAGTCTGGAATGTCTTCCCAAAACTCTGGAAATGGACTAGGATTACCCTAGTCCTCCAGAGAAAATCTATTTGAATGGCCGGACTTGATTTTCCGTTGCGTTCCACTACACAAAACAAACTAAGAAAAACCCTATGCTTATATGCTTGCAACGCTCAAAATCTGAGGGCTGCCTGCTTAGAGATGATTAAAGAATCTTTCATTAAAATAAAACATGAAACACAATCTCCAGAGCAGTCCAATCCCCACAACACTCTTCCTACAACCCTTTTCCTGTCAGAGGAGCACTATTTGCAGCACAGCCCTCACGGATTTGAGTCAGGATTGACTTGCAGTGTGTCTCCATGATTCTTCTTCTTTCAAGTTCACATTCCTACTAACAGCCTCTCTTTTCTCAGCCCACCTTTCAATTATCTACAGCAGTCATTTTAATTGTTGTTTTTCATGTGTGAACTGCTCTGAGGTACTCTGTTTGAAAGGCACAGTACAGGTTCTGCTGCATTTTATTGCATTATTGAAAAAATTAACAACAGAGGTACTAGCTGGCTGAACTGTCAATGTCAAATGATTGCCTTGAGGGAGCTCTGGGGCCTTTTAAATAAACTATGTGTGATTTCCATAGATGTATTGCTATCTAAATAGTGCCTATGACAGACAAGCACATTTAAATAAAAAAAAGAAAAAAAAAAGGATAATGAAGGTTGTTTGAGATTTCCACAGCTGACACGTCAGTAGAGGAGTAGCCTGGGGATAATGAGGTGAAACTTGTCCATGAAGAGACAATAAACGAACAATGCACATAAACTCATGCACACATACATAACGATGAACAGATATAAAGGAGTGTGCTGGAAAAAGAAAGATGTGGTGTGATAGTGTAAGAAAAATTGGACTGGATCCAGTACATTAAGTGAGATTACAAGGATATTTCAGCATTTTTGCTTACTCTCTAAATATTAATGCTAGCACAGCTTGGCAATATCTCTCTGTATATCAGCATGTCTTGTGTCATCCAGTAGGATACGAGTGGGGACACATACAAAACTGAGTAAATTAAAATTAAGACAAAATAAAGAGAAAAATAATCTAAACATTCAGGTCTGTTAAAATGATTTTTTTTCCTTAGAGAAGCAGTAAAAACTTCACCACTTCAATCATTTAAAACTAGATCAGAGAATTATACAGGGCCACATTTTGCTCCTATGATATATAATTCTTGCCTTGAAACTGTGTATTTTCTTTGGCCCTGATACAACCCAAAGCAGAACCTGCCTCCTTGGGAACTATTTATTTTAGCAG
Organism: Geococcyx californianus; assembly: GCA_013389885.1. Taxonomy (NCBI): domain Eukaryota; kingdom Metazoa; phylum Chordata; class Aves; order Cuculiformes; family Neomorphidae; genus Geococcyx; species Geococcyx californianus. The sequence continues at coordinate 77,124 of VWPV01027081.1, forward strand.
GTATTAATAGGGAGAGGGAGTATGCAGTCCACCAGGTCTTTTCTCATTAATACCTATGGGAAGATCTTGAGATGGGGTGGAGTCTCTGAAAATAGATATTGTAACAGATTTGACTGTGTATTTATGTGATTTAAATTAATATCCTAGGAATGTCTGGGGGTATGGGTGGCATGATCTAGTACAGTAGCAGAAATATGGTATTTTCAAATAAAATCCACAGTTTCAATGGAAATAGATACCATTTTGAGTCTTTCTGCAACAACCTGAATGTTCACCTGATTTTGAGGCATCTACCGTAATATTGCTATATTTGTGGTAAGTATTATCCTGAGACCATGAAATAAATTTCATTTACTTGTCTTTGTTGGTGTTTTGTTTTTTTTTTTTTTCCTCCAAGAATTAGATTCAATATCTATCAGAATTCATTAGTATGCTTAATTGAAGTGTAGTTGCAGAACTTTTCACAAGTATAGTAATGCTGGGGGGTTTTTTATAATTTTTTTAATATGTATTATCTTGCTCTCTTTTATCGATGGGAGCCCTTATTTATGTAAAACAAACTCTCACACAGTTTAAGTCAAAACTTCACTTGAGATTGAATCCAAATACAAAGACATCAGCAGAAAACCTGGCCTGCTGTGTTTTATGTAACCATCTAGCTAATAACTTTGGTGGTCTCTCTGGTAAAGGTAGCAGCACTTGTTGCTACATAATGGATTTATTTATCAAAAAAAAAATCAAAATTATTTCTGCGAGGACCCATTCACAGAGGATAAATGGCCCTCAAATGTGTTATTTTCTGGACAGATCTTGATATTTCAATAGGAATACTGTAGTTCAGCATTTAAATTTATTTTGAAAATCAGACTGAAATTGTACTTACCAGATGTTTTTTAAAAAAATTGATTTAACAAGTGAGATCACCATATATACACTTAACATCTCATTTAAAGTAGTATTACATTTACACTAAAACAATCCTGAGAATATCTAACATTTTCTATATTTTTTTTTCTATCCAGATACTGCCTATTCTTCCTTTCTTCTGAAATTACTCATTATTTTTCTTCTTTCACAAAAACCCCCTCTGTTACTCTTTGTCTCCAAAGTGGGTGACAAACTGTTCACTGGTTGTTGGGTGGGTGCTGATTTAACCTGGAAAAGTAGAACTTGTTTCAGAGCAGTTGAGTGGTGAAGATGAGGATGCTCTGATGCTGTTGTGCTTGCCACGGTGTTAAACAGTGCTGATGATCTAACAGGACAAATCAGGAATGCGCGCAGCTTGTTTCTTCTGCCAAACCTGTGAAATCTCTTGGCATACTCTCCTTTGGGAAATGATCTGAGGTGTTTTACTTTGCTTTCCAAACTCCTTCCGGACACGAGTTGTTTAAGAAATATTTTCTTTATGCAGCAAACTGAGTCAGAACTCTTCTATCTAAGCCGTATCTACAATACTTCCAAGGATCCTGCAAACAGCAAATATGGCTCCTGTGTCAGTCCCACCTTTTCCAGTGAGGAAAGGGAAGAAGAGAATGTGCTCTGACAACACTGCCCATTCTTCTTAGAGACACAGCTGTTTTCTGCTTTCTGGAAAGTTTTCAAGGTCATAGGCCCTTTGAAAAACAAAATGTGAATAAATACCTTGACAGTTCCTCCAAAACATTTCGTTTCCAATTTGTTAGAAAAGGAAGAAAGTCACTTTCACTTGAACAATCTTTAAGCAAGCAAAAAAATTTTTGCCTGTCTTTCAATCTTCTTTAATGTTTTAGAATTATAAATGTAGTATAAAATACTGTTAAAATATTGTTTCAAGCAAAAGAAATAAAAATATTTCAATTCAATCTGACTAAACAATTATTTAAAAGTCTATTAGCATGCAAGATATTTAGTTGTCACTAACTTGCATTTATTTATGAGAAGATTTCCTTAGTGCAGGTTTTGTACTGAATCCTCGGTGTTTCAGTAGCAAAGAAGACAAAGAAAAGCTAGTTTGGAAGCGGCAGACATCACAACAAAACAACCTTATCTCCCTTCTGCTGTTTTACCAACTAGAAACAGAAGGTAGGCAGCATCTTGCAGGGCAAAATCATGTCATTGCTGAGGACAGTAAAACCTTTTGGTGCCACAGTGCCTTTAGACTCCACTTTTGAAGAAAAAGAGAGTTTACAGATTTTTAAATGTCGTTTAGTTCAATGTCTTTTCCCAAAAGCAGGCACACCCACACCTCTGCCAGCTGTCATATACTGTGATAAATCTCTAATTTTTGAAAACTATGATATTTTCAGTGACTATTTAGGATTTACATATTATGGGAGATGGTTTCATAAAAAGCTGTCTGCTCTTTTTTTATCATTATGGGAAGGACACAAGAGGTATTAATTTTGAAACATGACCAGTGACTAGTATTCTTTTACTTGCTTACTGTGTTTATTTTACAGTAAAAAAATGTTGAGTGCAACTGCTGCACATGTCTGAGAAGGGCTCTGTTCTTCCTACAGCTAAGTCCATATTTTCCATTCATTTAGGAATTATGTAAACACCAAAATCTTATTTTGCTATTGTACATAACATAAATGCAGTTCAGCTGGCATTACATTGATTGGGAAAGAAATACATAGACCATCCAGAATCTACAATCTGGGCATACAAGGCTAGTACTCAGCGACTGCACCAATAAGTAGCACTCATCACCCAGGGCTGCTTTTCTAGCACAATGTCATGAAGACATAGTACAGTCCCTGTAATCCTCTGTTAATATTCTTATTTTCCTGAGACTTGCAGGGTACACAGCCTTACCACTTATTCTTAGAAGTAAAAAAGAAGGGGATATATTCTTAAACACTGTAATGACACTGCTGATATAGCCTCAGAGATTATTCGGCATCGTATTTCTGGAGGATCTAGTATTAATTATCATTATGTTGCGGTTGTGAGCCAAGTGAGCTCACGAAGCAAAGTGAGTTAAGCACTGAAAAGAAAGGAGAAAAAAAAATATTCCTGGTCAAAAAGCTTTGATTTGGGGGAGGACGGTAGGAAACAGAAGACAGAACAGACATGCTAAATTTCATAAATGCCAAAGTTAGTATCATCTTAGTCACTCTGCATAATTCATAGAATAGAACCATAGAATCACTTGGTTGGAAAAGATCTTTGAGATGACATCAAGTTCAACTGTACCTGTCCACCACAAACCCACATCCCTAAGTGCTTCATCCACCTGGCTTTTGAATACCTCCAAGGACAGTGATTCACCCACCTCCCTGGGCAGCCTGTTCTAGTGACTGATCATGCTTCCAGTCAAGAAATTTGTCCTAATGTCTAGTTTGAACCTCCTCCTGTGCAACTTGCAGCCATTTCCTCCCATCTTATCTGCCGTTGTGGGAGCCAATAACCCTGAAACAAAGGAAAGACCCCTTTGCGGCTCAACTGAGGCTTTATTGAGTCTCAAACCATGGGAGAATACGTAAGACAACTTGCACTGTAACAAGAACTGAGAAAGAACACGCAGTCCTTATCAGGATATGAAACAATGTACTTACTTATTTTGGAAACTGATAACAGGAAATGCCATATTTGCAAGATTTGTACGTGAACCCATAGTATGTAAATATTGTGTTTGTTGCTTAATAAATGATTCCGCTTGACCATACCTGTTGGAGTCCATGCCTAAGTCCCACACCTGTCACTTGTGAGAAGGGACCAACATCTGCCTTGCTAAAACCTTCTTTCAGGCAGTTGTAGATAGTGATAAGGTTTCCCCTCAGCCTCCTCTTCTCCACACAGAACAACCCCAGCTCCCTCAGCTGCTCCTTATATTTGTTATCCAGCCCCTCCCCAGCCTCGTTGCCCTTCTCTGCACAAGCTCCAGCCCCTCAATGTCCTTCCTGTAGTGAGGGGCCCAAAACCGAACCCAGCACTCGAGGTGCGGCCTCACCAGTGCTGAGCACAGGGGCACAGTCACCTCCCTGCTTCTGCTGGCCATGCTGTGTCTGATACAGGCCAAGATGCCATTGGCCCTCTTGGCCACCTGGGCCACTGCTGGCTCATGTTCAGCCGCTGGCANCGATGGCAGCCAGTTTCTCCAGCAGGATACTGTGAGAAATGGTGTCAGAGGCTTTTACTGAGGTTCAGGTACAGCACATCCACAGGCTTTCCCTTGTCCATTAAATGGGTAACCTTGTCATAGAAGGAGATCAGGTTGGTCTGGCCAGATCTACCTTTGGTGAACCCATGTTGGCTGCACCTGATCACCCAGTTGTCCTGTATGTGCTGTATAAGAGCACTCAAGATGATCTGCTTCATGACCTTACCTGGTACCAAAGTCAGACTGACAGGTCTGTAGTTACCTGGTTCCTCCCTCCAACCCTTCTTGTAAGTGGGTGTTACATTTGTGAGCCTCCAGTCAAGCGGCACTTCCCCAGTCAGCCAGGACTGCTGGGAGATGAGGGAAAGGGGTTTGGTGAGGACCTCTGGCAGCTCTCTTAATACTCCTGTGTATTTGCACAAGACTAAATAATTATACTAGTTTAAGAGCAATGAAATTTTAAACATTGCACCCTCTCAATGCTCTTTTTCATTCTTTGATAAGGATCATCCACTTAATCCCAAATACCTTCTCTAAGATTTCATATGGAATTTTAGTTACTTCAATTAGAGTAAAGGTCTGTTAGGAGGCAAGACATTACCATTATAGAGTTGAGAAATACTAATAGTCTAGAACAGTATCCAGACTCAATTCAAAGGGAACACTTCTTGAGATTTACCCATCTCATTTCTCAGGGAATCTTCCAACTCCAAACTAACCTGATTTGTTTGTCTTGTATTAATTTATTTTCCCACATGGCATTGTTTCCGAGCAGTGTTGAAGGTGTTTGACAGTTACTCTTCCCATGCTTTCAGCTAGATGAAATTTGCAGCACATTACAGTGCTGCACAGGAACAGAGAATCAAGTCCAATGATTTGCTGACAAGAAAAGCCCAGCTCTTGTGTGTGTGTGGTTTCAACACTTTCCCCTCTTTTTGTTGTGGAGGATTTTTCTCAACTATACTAATTTCTTTGTCATCCTTATAAAAGCTTAGTTAAAGCACTTCTTGCCCTATAGCCAAGAGCTTATATAATTGACTGTCTTTAAATAATCCAAAAGAGAAGAAGAATGGAGAAGATGGGAGATTGTACATGATTTCATCTACTGTGTTGCACAGAGAGACAGAAAAGAGTGAGCTGTTTCTGGTGGGAATTCAGATTATTTTGGAACTTTTCTTTCCTCCATTGCACATAGCTTAGTTTAGGCTACTGTTGTTCATGAAGTGCTGTTTTGATAATGACCAGCACCCCAACCCATGCCCAAAAGACCCTGATATATTTAAGAGAGTGTAGTGTGAACCAGAACATAAGATTAGTGTCTGGATAGTAGTAGACATGAAGAGGATCCACATCAGCCCCGCTTCTGCCTCCCTGGACAGTCAGTGACTATAGAAGTAGATGATAGTGGCAGATTTATTTGTAATTCTATGGACAGAATTTAATTAAATTGGCGGAGACTTTCCTAAAATATGAGAAAACTTTGAAACTGTCTGGGGAAAGAAGAGCCTCACTATTTATTATCGAGATTAAGTGTTCTTTGCTCCACAGAAGCTTGCCACATCTTCCCCATTTTTTTACTAGATCGGATTATGCACTTGGCATTACCACAAGCCATCTGAAACCATTTCAGTGACCTAATCTGCACACAAACCTATCCACATTGGGCTGTCTCTGCTCTCTTCAGCCTACCTTGTCCTGGGATAGAGTGTAAAAATATTTTTGCCTGCACCCAAGAAGACAAATAAATCTTTTTCCCTGCATTATCTGTCAAAATTATCCAGCCAAGAGCTGCACCAAAATTAGACAGCTCTAGTGTGTGGGACTCAGACCTGGTATTCCTGGCACCTGTTACTCACTGCAGTGCCTTTTCTGAATGGTATCAATGCTGAGAACAAAAGAACACTGCTTTCAGATCTGAACGGGCTTCCCACAACCTTCTGGGTGAAATAAAAACTTAACCTGTCAAGCTGTGAACGCTTTGGTAAGCAGCTATCTGATAGCTGAAATTTCCTCACACTGCTGTAGGTGAGAATATCTTGCACGCTATGGCCAGTAATTGTCTAGCACAAACACCAGATAGATGCCAGAGGGACAGTTTCTGTAAAGGGTCTTCCACGCTACAGGACAGTTGCCTCAGCTATTGTCTAGAGTTTGTGCTCGTTGGGCTGCCTGGCAGACTACAAGCCCCCTGTGTTTCCACTTTCTTAAAACCTATTAGGTGAGTACATTTACTGATACTACATTTGCTTGGGTTATTCTATACTTTTTACAAACAAAGTTGTCACAAGTGATTCACACCCATATACCCTAATTAAAGTGCAATTAAAACCTATAAAACCAGTAGAGTTTTAGCTTGACTGAATCCCTACTGAATGAACTGATAAAGCTGTCACTAATAACAAGTGTGAATTTGAACAGATTCCAGGATCTTTCAAAGTATTGCACAGAAACACTGCTAGATTTTAGTTTAGTATAGTTCACTTTATTTTCAAACTACATTCAAGGAAAATCCTTTTTTTATTTAGGGAAAAAGAGAAAGAAAACTCTTTGGCTGTGTTTTAGCTCTGCTTTCTTTTGTTTTATTGTGCTTCTGATAAGTGTTACTTTGGCATTTAAAACATACAGGTCTTTATTGCAATCTGGATGTGTCTGTCATTGGTAGCTACTATGATCCTAAGTTGATATGGAAAATAATTCGGTGATAAGAATTTTTAATGAAGGATAACAAAGCAGACAGGAAAAAAAAGGTCAGTCGAAGAGGACTGCATTGCAACACAACTGTTTTCAAGAAATAGTAAACCAAACGTCTGCCGTTTTCTTTAATGTTTTGAAAATTTCAATTTATTAATAATTGAATATCAAATTACTTCTGGATGACTTTGAAAGTAATTTGAACTTAAATATGTCTGTGTTTTAGGGGGTAATATATGACTATGTTTTCAGACTGTATGATGATTTTTATTAAGATAATTTTTCAATTTCCTTCCTTATATGAAAGAAGGAAAGGTACTAAGTGATTACACGTAGATTTTTTTCTGCTTACATCTTCTCTCTTAGCACAAATGCTTACTTAATAAAGTAAGTAGTTCCGTGCTGTGCAATACTTTTGTAAAGAAACCTAAGTTGATAGAAAGCTCGTGTGGTTTGGGCTTTACAGAATCGAAGTATTTAATAACTAAAGATTTGCTGAAAATCAAGCCTGCCTCAGCACAGTCTAAGGAATGTGTTGATACATGATACTGAAGTACCTAATTTGTTTGGTTTTCTACTATCTGATTTCAAAGTTAAAGGTGACAAAAAAATAAATTATCGAGTGGATCACAAAGACTTCCTCTCAGAGCTCAGAAAAGCATTATAATAAGAGATTTATGCAACAGGCAGAAATCCCAGAAATCTCCCAATCGCAGTCAAATGTAGCAGAAAAAGCATGCACGTAAATTGGTATTACTGCAGGAAGGTACCATAAAATGCACTAAACCTCTTTGTCTGGAACTTTAACTGCAATCTAACCCTACTGAAAAGCTTGCTATTGTCATTTTCTTTCTGTAGTTAGTGGAACAATCTTATGGACAGCAAAGTTCCTTTACTCCTCCTGGGCATGTGTAAAAGTCCATAAAGTCTACATACATATATACATATACATTACCTGCAGCAGCTGTCACAAGGTTATCGTGAGATCGTGGTGCAAAGAGGGATCAATACTTCATTCTTTTGCAACTTGATTGCACCATGAGAAATACAGTCACGTGGCTCCACTTTGGACCCCTCGCAAACTGTTTGGCTGACTGCTTTCTTTAATGCCAACCCAATAAAACTCCTTGAAGAGTGCTGCCTGGCAGTCTTCAATCCTTAATCAAGCCAGACTTTGCTTTCATTCATCATATCAAAGTTGTTGGGTTATTATATTAGTGGTAAAGGACTATACATGTTTTCATTCTTCTTCAAAGTATCTCAGTTGAAATCAGCACATAAACACTGATGAGTAACAACATGCAAGACCCAAAGGGAGAGTAACTGGTAGACTTTCTCCTATTGGTTTTCAAGAGCATATTGTTTAGGAACCTTCATTTTTTTTTTCCCTGAAGCTCCTTAACCCTCACCAAACCACACCATTACAATTACAAAAACATTAACCAACATATCCTAACATATTCTGACACATTGATAAAAATTATTGAATAAAAGCTCTGGAGACTTTTGTTCCTCTAAGTCTATGATGTGCAATGTTCAGAAAATTGAGAGATGTATCTCTCTAAATTGAACGTTATATTCACCAAATCAGTTGCCTCATAGCTTGCTTTTTGGTGTGTGCAAGACTCTACACCAGTCTCCAAAGACAGTGTAAGATGTATGCTAGTATAGGAAAGTAAAATGTGTGTTAAAGTGCTTTGAGAAATAAAAGATAATTAATTTTTAGTGTGCTTACAGTTTTCTGTTCAGTATTTTAAGAAAAAAGCAGTGAGGGTAGAAATACTTCACAAACATAGAGCATATCTTCATTATAGAATGTGAGCTTCATTCTGTATGAACAAATACTTTCTTATGGTATGTTTAAATGTAGGACCTGTCAGGGCTATTATTCTTGGAAATTGCTGTCATGTATTTATTGAGTGGTGAGTCCTATATTTGCCTTCTAATGTATGCAAGATTACATTTTGTTGCACTGTGTTTGGGGACCCCAGACTGCACCACAAAATGTAAGAGAACCACACAGTCACAAATCTATTACTTTCTTACAGCTTTGACTCATCATGTGTTGTTATATATGCAGATGCTAGGTTTCAACAGTCAGAATTACAGATGATCTTCCATTGTTCTTTTGCTTTAACTCTTCCTTTCGGTTTCAAATTTTTAAAAATATTTTGCAACCAAGTAATTATATCTTCACATGGAATAAAGGTATGGTAACTAACACTGTTTTGCAAAGTGAACTAGTAATGCTTAAAAACTACTTTTTTTTTTTTTTTTAATTTACAGATTTGTTTAAAATTTTCAGCAGATTCCAGGAAGAAGTGTATGCATAGGTAGTTCAGTGTAGCCAATCACTGCTCAAATACAATTTTTTCTAACAATTTTGAACAAAAATATGGTTTGATATGTTGGATGTTTTTTCTGAACTAAATTTACACTGTAATATGCAGAGAAGTTGATATTTTAAAATTATAGAGCTAGCATATTTTTATCCACAGATAGGTCTTCTTTTTCTGTATTTAAGCCTTCTTCTACACTGACCATTAAGCTCCCATTACTGAGAGTACATTTTTAAAACTGTTATAGTCATAAATATCTTTGTCTGTCTCTGCAAATATATACGAACATAGTGCTTTATTTCTGTGTCTGAGTTGTGACAGCTCTTGGCTTTCAATCCAATTAAGTGAGTCATACTGTTACAAAACGCCAAGGAGAGAAAAATGTCAGCGCCATAAACTTAGAAATAACAAGATGGCACTCTTTTTTCTCTTTGAAGGACACACTTCTCTTTCAACTGTATGACTTCCTTAACATTTTGTAGGTTCAAAATCAAAGAAAAAAAAACCCTGATTTTGAATTCCACTGGGTGTTATGTTTAGGAAGAGTTACATGCATATAGCTTATAGAAAATACATACACTGTGTATAAGGATTGAAAAGATGAACGCATATAGTATATTAATATGGAATACAAGTAAGGTACTAAAGTTCTTGCTTTTAAGTGGAACTGGGAAGAGTTATTGAGTTTCAGCCACTATGCAGAGGAAGCTAGCAAGAGTTCCCAAGGATTACGTGAAAATCCCGTTCCTCGAAGTGAGTATGGTCACCAGGGAAATGTAACCTCTTTTTAAGGCCTTTAATCACATAAAGTATTCAAAATCAGAACTATTAAAGCCTACTTACTTCTCAGGTTGGCAGAACTTATTATAATAAAGGGTTTATGAGGCCTGTGTAAAGTCAAGCACTGACTATGTGAATGAGCAAGGGTGTTTGGAAGAGTTGGTAGTTTCACTTTGTGTAAAATTCTGCCTAATCATGCAAAGTAGTTTAGTTTTGGGCAGATCCTGCAATCTGCAAGACATGTACCTCAAAATAGTGACATTCTATTCAAATACATAACTAAAGACCTGTAGAAGAAGCAGAAATTCAACATCAAAAAGGGCAGATTTTAAGGGGACAGAAAAAAGCCCCAGGAGATTTTGGAGCAGAAATCATTAAAAAGCAAAGAACAGAAGCAAGCTATAATAAGGGTGCAGAGAAGAACAAATACAGGGTGTATAGTGTAATCAAGACTATTGGAGATACTTGTTCAATAATCACAAACAGGTGTTTCAGAAGGTTCCGTGAGAGATTAGAAGCAGATGTCATGGACAAAATGCATCCCTCTTACCTGAGGTGAGGCAACTAGAATAACCAGCTGATTGTTAGTCTGATGTTGCTAAAGCCTGTCATGCTTTTGTAGTCTTTGTAACTCCTTTTGACAATAACTTTCCTTTTCTTCGATTCTTTTTGGTATTAAATATGTTTTATAATTGAAAGGATAGTTTATAATTTAAAAATTTTGGTTTTGTAGAGAATCAATAGCAACCTGTAGTTTTTGGAAGCAAGTACTGAAAGGATTTCCCTGAAAGCTCCTGCGACTTTTCTCTTCCTTCATGACAGAGAGAAACAGCTTCAACATTTATCTATTCTTATTGATTTGTATAAATCACACACTCAGAAAGATGGGATTTACTGTTGGTTTGTTTCTCCTAATGACGGCTTCTGGAGGATGTCTGCTGATCTGAAGCCACAAAGTAAAAATGTCAACAAAATGAGCACTGTACAGACAAGAGTACTATGGTATCTAAATGAGGCATTTGAAAGAGAGATATAACAGCTGAGAAGAATGAGGGATTTAAAGAAAAGTGTCTCAGTGCCACTTCAGCTTGCTTGACATGTTGCGTCATGAGCTTTACAAGAGGAAGCCTCATGTATTGATTTATAGAAAGGATGAAGAAATTCGGTTTGTGGACTCGGCTTTGTTCAGGGGTGGAAATCTGCTTTCAAAAGGACCATGCTAGCATTTCAAAATAAAGTGGTACTGGAGAACAAATAAGTTTCTTCAGTGACTTACATAATGAATTTTTTAGGGGCATGCCATGTGATTGTCCCAGAGTTCTTGGCACAACCTAAGATCTAGTATTTTGCTTCACATGTCTTTCTGGAAATAAGGGTTCATTAAAAATTTTAAATAATAATTATGTAATTCAATGAATCTGGGAAGAATATAATCTCTTTGATGATTTCTTCATACAGATTAACTAAACATTTTGTTAATTTACCTTGGTCCTTTTCTCTTATATCTGTGGTAAGTTGTAATGCACCTAGTAACTGAGGACAACAGGTTTAAAAACAGAGCTCTTTGGGATTCTCACAATCTGTTATCAGGAAAGGAGTTCATTAACCATTTCTCTAGCACTTGTTTTGCCTCTGCTTCTGTTTTCTGTAATGGTTCCCATAACTCTGTCATAGTTTTGCAGTTGCTCTTTAAAAAAGAGTGATATCTTTGGCGTTTATTTACCAGATCTAGACTGTGTCACTGCTTCCCCTGCTTTTTCAGTAATTGGCCTCTGCTACTACAGTTCATATGAGCTACCTAAAATTGCAATCTATTATAAATAAAGGCTTACTTCCTAAGGTAAGAAGCTCTGGAGTCTATGAAAGATAACAGTGGGAACGTAAATATGCCAAATTTCATTATGGATTGTTACCAAACAATAGTGCATGCTTCTGATTAGGCAAGCTTTAAATGACTGACCCTGTGGTCTACGTGTAAAGTGCTCTGCAGTCCATTCTGTCACATGATAAGGTAAGTATAGAGTAAGTTTATGGAAAGCTGTGTTCACTTAGGAACTAATAACAGGAATAAAATACCAATTTTGTATTCCCAGGTACTTTCTGCACTAAAAATTATTGCTATATCATTATTTTGCATGGTTTGTGGGCATAGAGCTAGAAGGCACTTATAATTGAAAATTGAAGGTAACTATTATGCTCTGTGAGTGAAATGCAATATGTAATCCAATCTCTTGGTTTACAGCCAGATCTGCAATACACAAAACAGTGGCAGAGGATACTACACAATTCTTTCCGTAATAAAAACCATCATGAGATGTTATTGATGTTGATGCACAGCTGCTGAGAAAAGAGAAGGTAACTTTTGGAGCGGAGATTGTTGGACTTTTTTCACTTATACATAGTGACTTTCCAAACTGCAGTGTGCTGAGCAAAACAGCATCACATTGATTATTCAGCTAAATGTAGGTGTATCTGATATCTGAGCTGGGCCATGATGGTAAGGTCTTCATTGTTGTATGGTGGTAAGAGTTTATACTTCTCACCACAAGGATTTTAAACTTCTCAAGCTATTATTTTTATGCCCGTATTTTTGGCAGACTGCATTTTCTATACACGACTTAAATGCAGTTCTCATTTACATATTGTAGTGAATGAAAAACTTCTTAACCCTGTAAAACAGACAAACAAGTACAAATAATGCCAACCTGCAAATATATGTGTTAGTATAAGTTTCTCCATTTGAGGATCTGAACAGCCATCCAAATAGGAGTAGTTATTATTAAAACAAATTAAAAGCTTTCCTTCATTAATTTTGAACATCCTTTTTCCCAAGCCTCTTCTTATTGTTGAAAAGCCTCAGAAAAGGAGGAAAGAAATTCTCATGCAATCTCAATAGACTTTGATCAGTTCTAGAAATTATATTTGACCACAATAATTTGGTTATACACCATGCACAGTTCTGTTTTCTCTTCCTGATTTAAATGTAGCCATTGTTTTAAGATAGTTTAGTATTCATATATATACATAAAATATGAAGTATATAATGCAGGATAAACTGGTTAACTTCACCAGAAGTAGCTGCATGTTTAAAGTTTCTTCATTTTAACTGCAAAATCTTAAATTAGAATCATAGAATCATAGAATCACTCGGTTGGAAGAGACCTCTGAGATCATCGAGTCCAACTGTGCCTGTCTCCCTACTAAACCATGTCCCTAAGGAACTCATCTACCCATCTTTTAAACACCTCCAGGATGGCGACTCCACCACCTTTCTGGGCAGCTGTTCCAATCCCTAAATACCCTTTCAGTAACCGTTCTGGCATTCACCTCAAATATATGCCAAGTTAAACCACCTGTCTGTTAATGTAATAGAAGAAAATATTAAACATAGAACCCTGCTGTTTGAACATAAAAGCTACATGGAATGTTCTTAAAAAGAATGAGTTTATATTCCTTTCACAGATATACAAAAAACAGATTTAATAGTACACTTTCCAGTTCTCATGTATCTACAAACTCCCCTCTACTTAGAAGAATCTTTAGCATTTTTAGAACTGGTTCAGAAACCATGGAAACCACTGACATCTGTAAGCTCTGATTCTTTTTCTTGTTTTGTTTTATTTTCTGGTCTCAGTTCTGCAACTTCTGCCATGTGGATGACAGAAGCTATCTGCCTGTGTGAAGCACCAGTGAACACACAGGTCCACAGCAACACATCAGCTGCTGTGGAACGTGTCTTTGTACAATATTTTCAAAGGACGATTCAAATACTAGGAATATCATTCTACTTATTCACTAAGTAAAATCACAGACAATAAGAATTTACTGCTGATTTTGGAGGGAAATGTGCCACCAGGCTTTATTGCTATTTTAGTGCTACTTATAAATAGAAGGAAACCAGCACTTATAGTCTGCTTAGAATTAACAGTATGTTGGCAACACTTTCAAGTAACTAGCACATCACATGGCTAGTGTTATTAATGTTTACAATACCTTATATCCCAAGGTATTGCAGCAACAATAATTATCAAAGGCATACTTTGTAATTTTATAAAAGGAATATAAAATTCTGTAAGAATTGGCCTATAATTGAGTGGTCATTCATTTAAAAATATTATGAACAAGGTAAAGGCCAAATATTATCTGAAATTAAGAATCAGATAATTAGTCTATATTCATATTTATGTCCCTGTGCTTAATTTGAAAGAAAAATGAGGATTTGTATAGCATCTAGTTTGAAACCTTTAAGAATTAGATGTGACTAGCCAGTGTGCTCAGGAATACCCTTGAACATCTAATTAGTGTTAATAGAAACTCTCTGAGATTTCTTTAGACTACAGAAATTATTCTTATTAAGAAAATATTCAGTCATCTAAGTATATAATTTAAGCATATCATTTTAGATAATAGTGCCTGTCAAAGGCAAAGACAGAGGTGCATCCATTTATTAGTATATTATGTACTCCAAACACCATCTGCTCTGTTTATTCTCTTTGAACTTCTTTTTTTCTGATTGTATGTTCTTTTTATTTTTGTTTTCTTTGTCTTTTTTTCTGACAGTTGGACTTAATTCCCACTGACATCAATGGAGGGACCCTTACTGACTTCAGAGGCCATTGAGTAGGATCCCATGTTGTTTTCTCTGTCACCCTACACTTTTGACCTCTTAAGACACAGATCAACTTACACCTCAAAATTTCTTTCTTTAGTAAGCTACTTCTTATTCTAATTGTGCTGTCTGTTTCATTAGGAGAGCAATGAAGCTGGTGAAGGGGCTGGAGCACAAGCCCTATGAGGAGCGACTGAGGGAGCTGGGGTTGTTTAGCCTGGAGAAGAGGAGGCTCAGAGGAGACCTTATTGCCCTCTACAACTACCTAAAAGGAGATTGTAGTCAGGTAGGGGTTGGTCTCTTCTCTCAGGTGACCGGTGACAGAANGTCTTTTCCAACCTTAGGATACTGTGATACTGTGATTATTTCATTTTCATTTTTTTAATCTTGTTCCAATCGAATATTTTGGTCTAAAACTTACAAGTCTTGTTATCCCCATCCTCCCTTTGAATTTGTGCCCCTCACCCAATTCATTCTGTCTCAAAACAAATAATCTCAAGACTTCAAATATTATATGTGAATAAATTTTTCTTGACCAAATAAGCATAAGCAATCTCTTCTATAATATATTTTATTCTTCACTCAGATACTGCAATTTATATTTCTCTTAGTTCTCAAGGTATTTTTTCTCTCTTTGTTTTGATTTCCTTTAATTTTTTCCTTCCCTTTGAATAATTAGATTTTTGTATTTTTTGAATAAGACAGGTGGGGATATTAGGTATTCCCTCCCTTGATTCCCAAGCCTATCAATGAGACACAAGATGATGACTACTGACAATAACAAGCCACCTTGTCAACACTAGGATTAGAAAATTTGCAGTGCCCAGGAGTCTCTTCCCTTTTCCATATTAGTCAAAGTGATTGGCAAGATCATTTCTAAACACAGTGTACCATCAGCGTACTAATGATAATGCAAACCTAACTTGCTCACAGGACCCTGTCAGATGGATCTGTATTTTAAAGGAATGTTTCTTCAATTGTACCAGCTTTTTTTACTCTCTGTGAATGGTAAACAACTGTTGTTCACAGTGGGTCTGCCACATGGGAGGGTGCTCGCTTCCTCTTCTCTTTGTGTTTGCCTTGGCAGGACAGAAGCTGAGCATTACTATACTCACAGCAACGTTTATTTCATGCTGTCCTATGAAAGAAGTGAACTCACAGAGGATCCCGACCTCCTTTTTCCTTGGAAAATGGGGAAAAGTGCCACTTGCTGCAGCAAGTTATCCAGTGGTCCATTTGTATTTCCTTGCGCATCCCCAAGCCTTAGCTATGGAGCAACTGCGTAGGCTCAAAGTCCTGTGCTTTTCAGGGAAAACTGCTGAGGGAAGCACAGTTGGTTACTATTGAGTGGATGAAAAGTAGATCTTCAGGTTGAATTGGTGACAAGAATGGTGAACCTCTGTGGCATCTTAGGTAAGAAGAGCAGCTACCCCACTGACCAAATTAATTTTAGATCTCCTGGTTTGGGTTTCTTTAGGGTTAGGTTCAAAGTCTCACCGCCTTAGTTAGACATAAAACTTCTGGTGCTGAATTTATGCACGTTGAAAATATTTTCTTGATAACTTTTAGCCAGTTCATGGCATTGAGAATCCTGGAGCATTTAAGTACAGAGGAAAATATTTTTGCCCTACTGCAGTACTGTACAGAAAAGCCTCACAGCATCCCTCATCACAAATCCCAGCAGGTCACTGGAACCAGTCACATCTGTAGCATGATCCGAGCTGTGGCTGCCACAGCCTCTTGCATTTTGGAGATGAACAGCATTTGTCACTGATAAAGGCAGTGCTGCAGCACAGCTGCTTAAATCTGCAGTATGGATGCCCTGAACTCTGCCAAACTGTTGCATGGCACAAGCTGCCACTGGAAAGACTATGCAGCACAGAGGAAGATTTTGTGCTTAGACTTACCGCTGCAACAGAGTTCTGGGGGCTGGCAAGAGCAGCTCTGTGTTTCAGAGGTACCTCAATCAGAGCTGGTCTCTGACAATTCAAGTTTATCTTCTTAAACCACATCTTAGAGTTCATGGATCTCCTTGTAAAAGTCCAACAAATAAAAACCTTTTATAGACAAACTAAAATTATTATTTTTTAAAAAAATATGAGAAAGCTTATTTATTTATCTTTCTTATTTTCCAAAACTTCAATTTTATTCTCTTTTAACTATAACAATCACAGGCATTTTATATTGCTTCAGCATGCACTCTTCAAATATTTTTTTAAGATATGAAATATTAATAAAATTGTTCACAAAAATAGGAAAAATGTTTCTAAACTCACTATTCTCAACACAATACACTACAATTCCTAGAGCAGGATAGTATAAAGCCTCTGTAAGTTTGTTATTGCACAGCTGACACACACAAAGAGAAATTTCAAAGAAGTGGTAACTTCAAACCTGGAGTCTGCATGATTGTAATTAACTTCTCCACTTCAAAGAAAAATCTTGAAAATAGATATTATGAGATAAAACACTGGAATTATAGTAGGGCCTAATCTAACCCACATTTTAATTTGTGGGAGTCTTTTATTAATTTCTCCAAGCAGTTAGACCCTTAGTATTCATTTCTCCAGTTCTGTATTATGGCTTTGAATTATAAATAATGAATGTGAACTGCTTAAAAATCTTCAGTAGAAATCTAGCATCATTATGTCAGATATTTTGTACAACTTGTCCCACACACTGTAATTCTGGATAATCCTCTTAAAGGGATTCCACTCCTACCCACTATTGTGTTGTGCGGTGTTACAGCTTACCCAACACTTTTCAGTGAGTTTTGACTCAGACAACTGCTAGCACCTTCCCTCTTCTTGGTGGTTGTTGCAGGCTGGGGAAGGTCATTTATCTGTTTTTAAAATTATGCTTTTATGCATGTTCCTTATTTACAAATTGCCTCTCTGAGAAATAATCAAAAGAAACAATTTCATTTGTGTTAGTAGAAAGCCAGATTACAATGTACATTTAGGACATGTATGTGGCAGATATTTCAGCAGTTTTGGTAGCTCTGACCTAGCTTCCTCGAAAAGGAGCATATAGAGAGAAAGCCTCACTTGAGGCATCAGCTATTAAGTTATCCATGGAAGTGTAGCAGGTTCAGAAATATTTTGGTGAGAGTAGAATATGATTTATCTTGCTGAAACAACTTTGGGAAACTGAGATGTATGGAAAAGATGCACTTGAATTTTGGTGTTTATTTTTTTAAATCTTGGTTGCTCTCTGCTGACGCTCATCACAAACACAAGGTCCAAATGAAGCTGCATCCATAGACTGAATTCTCTACCACATGTTTTCATATACGGGTACATGTTATCACAGGTACAATGCAGTCTTCACCAACAGGCTCTTTCTTGCCAAATCATACTAACAGTCTACTCAAATATCTTGCCTTAAAAGACTATTTTTATGCTGCCTGTGCATGCACAGATTTATGTCTTGAAGGAAGGGATATATTTCTGACATGGATTCCTTTCCTAGCTTTTGCTGCAGTTCTCAGGAATTCAGACAGCTGACACAACTACAAATCCTTTCTGGAGGTAATTTGCAGAGAATAGGAAGATTTGTGTGGTGGCACTTGTGAAAATGAGTTGAAAACAGAATTAGGCCCGAGGGAAAGACATAGGTGTAGCCTTCCCGACTTGGAGGAAGTTTGTCATCTAGCAACCAGCTGGCTGAATTAAATTATCTTCAGAAACAACACGGGGCCTGAGCTGAGAAAGAACTTTGAACAAGGCTAAAATGAGGAAGGTAAAGGACTTGTGTCAGCTAAAAGTATAATTTACTTTTTCTTTTTTTTTCTTTTTTTTTTTTTTTAAATTAAGACATAGAAAACTACCAGGAACAATGTATGCTTGTGCACATGTGTATGTACTTGGAATGGAAGAATTTGCTAATCAGCATTTCCCAAAGTGGTTGGATTGTCAGGATTGGAGTGGTTTCTGAAAAAGTTTAAAGCTTTGCAACTTTTTGCTTCCATTCTTCATCTTTTCTTCACTTTTACCACTGAAAACAACAAGAGATCTGGGGTTGGGGGTGGGGTGGAGGCAGAGCAAATGAAAGACCTAAATAGGAAGGAAAAAAAGGAGGGGAAAAAAACTAGAGACTAAAAATTGAAACAAAAAATTTGAAATACTTCTAAATCACTATTATTTATCATATTATCAAAGAGAGGTCAGTGTCAAAGGAGACATCAGCAGCAATAGCAAACTTTCCCTAGGCAGGGTAGCCCAAAAAAAGCACAGCTATACAGACAAAAATTTAATTTTTAAAGTAAAAACTATAGAGCCTGGAAATCTCCAGCAGTACTGGTGAGGCAGTGAGAAAATAAAAAAGGAAGAGAAAGGCAAAGAGGACAGGTTTCTAAATTGACTTTAAACTCTTTTCTGTTAAAATATAAGAAGATATATCACTCTGTGTTTATAGAAGGGAAAGTTTATGTGGAAAGGATAGGGACTTGAATAGGAGAAAGGAAGCTGTATAATTTTAAATTTCTAAAATCCGTATTCTTGAAGGAATGTCTTTATGAAATGCCTCTAGCTAGGTCTTTTAAGCTCATACTTTTCAAAGGTCATTCTTCATTATAATGTTAGATTCCATTTTAATCATAAAGTAAAATTGTATGCGTAAGGAAATGTGAATAATAACTGTATTTTATTAAAGATTACTTATTGTAGCAGAAGACATATCAGTCATTTAGATAGGCAACTGTCACAGCAGATATTTTTTTTCTCTCTACCAGTGCTCCAAGTTCTGTCACCCTAAGACAATTTCCTTTTCTTAAAGAGGACAGTAAAACTAGGTTAGAGCCACCTCAAATCATCTGATCTACACCCTTGTCCAAAGCAAGACCAATTTGTCATCTCTGTGCAATTTCTTTCTAAGACCACCCAATGAAGACCACTTTTGTCCCTCTGCTTCTTTGTTCCTTTTTTTAGAAATGTTTTCCTAATATATATTTTGCATTTTTTTAAGCCTATCTCAGTAATCTTCCTTTGATTGTTCTCATATTACTCCAGAGTTTTCTCTAAGCTAAAGCATCCCACTTTATTCCTGTCATCCTGTCAGTCATGTTTTTTAGAACTCCAGTTATTTGTTAGACTCCTCCAGACTCTTCACCACTGATCCACATTTTTCCTGAAGTGCAGTGGCCCTGATTAGTTTTCCCTAATAATGCATTTATTGCAGACTCTATTTTTATTAATGTCTTCCGATAGGAAGAGTTTTACAAAATGTTAACTCCTGTCTGCTTGTTATTTACTGTGGCCTGTAAAGTCTCTTCCCACATAGCTCTTTCCCTCCAAGTTTTCCTCCGCCTCAAATCTGATGTACTTGTTTTGTTGAAATCCATGTTAATTTCACTGAGCCATTTTCTAGAGATTCAGTTCGGGTCCTACAGCACACATATATCTTCTCCCAGCTTCATACCATCTGTGAATCAAAGCCACATGTTCTCTATCCCAAGTTGTTAAAAGAATCAATAATAAGTAAATAAATAACCCCCCCTCTCTCTACATGATCCCATAGTTTCTGGTGAAACTCTCTTTAACACAACCACCCCTTCTTGGAGTCAATGACTAACAATTACTATCTGATATGGATATCCAATATATCTGTACAGATGATGCTTTCCAGCACACTTACACAAATGCCTGTCTGGAGCTGAATGAAATCTTCACCATTTTGTGATATACATAGGATGTGATTTACTCTCATCTTGAAATATTTTGTTTCTTTTCTTCTTTTTCTCATGCAGCTCCTCTCACACAGTTCAGTTTTCCAGTTTTGCTTTTTCTTTTGCAGAGTTGTTTAAGGTTTAAAAATCTGCACTACTGAGAAAACTCTGGCCAATGTATCACGCAATCTTCCTTACAGCAAGAAATTTGAGATTTATCACATCTTAAAAAGTAGAAAGAAAAAATACGCTGTTCTCTAAATAACACGGTCTTACACAGCCACTCATTCTATGAAAATTTTCCTTCTCCCTAAAGAAGTACTATTCTTCATCAAATCTATTTTAGACTTTGGTTAAGACACTCATGTTGTATCCTAGCTAAAAGATAGTATCTCAAATTTTAAGTTCTGTAGGTCTGGTATCTGGCTCTTTCTGTGGTATCATCAGTAGATGGCGCTAATTCAGATCATTGACAACATGAAGTCTGCTCTTGAGAACATTTCAGAAATGTATTCTGTACTACGAATTTCTATGGGCTAAGAAACTCCTTCTCATTGGA